>CANXYC011550010.1:0-39638 GCA_948193065.1 Aleurites moluccanus | reverse complement strand
CAAGGTTTGGCCGAAACTTTGAATGAACATAAATGGAGTTGCTGCAGTTTTTTTACTAAGGAAGAAGAAGTAGTTTGATGTGGTGGAAAAAATCTATTCAAAATATCAAAAAATGATCCAATGGTTTAGGTTTATGGTAACTTTGGTGAAACATAGCCATCCAACCATCCATTTTGCTTACTTTAATGTTATTTGTCCATCCAAAGTCAACATTGGTGGCTAACACATACATTTGCCACACCAAATCAAAAACCAAAGGCAAAAATCCAATGCATTTGGCTTATGATATCAAATTTGCATCCTAGTGATCCAACCGTCCATTTTTCCATCATTTGATCTAATAGTTGGATTTAATCAAGCCTAAACTAATATCATAAGGTTGCACACATTCTATAATCCCATATTATGAAGGAAAAGACTAAAATGCCCTTTAGTGCAACCGAAGCACCTCAAGCACCTCAATTGAGCAGCTTGCTGGGAACTGTTTTCAACTGAGTTTATTTTTTCGTATATTATTCAAATAAACTTAATAATGCCATTTACATTCACTTATTTTCTTTTCTCTCTTCATTTATAGTGCTAAATCCATTAAAATCCGAAGGGGCTGTGAAATGATCATTTTGCCCCCAGTTCACCAAAATTTCAAAATCACCCGATTTTGTCCTAACAGCCTTTAAATCACTTCTATGCCTAAAATCTACTCATATAACATGTATAACCATCTATTTCATGCATAAACACATACCATTATCAAATGCAAAAGAAAGAAAAATTCTCCCCTAATTGCCCTTTAATGGCCTTTAATGGTTTAGATTAGGTTTAGACTGAGATGTTACAATTGTCCACCCTATCCAAAATCTCAAAGGGTTTAATATATCTAAGAGATAATTTTCCTTTCTTGCCAAACCTTATGTCATACCCCAAAACTATTTGTGCGATAATCTTAGGACAATGGTAGGTATAAGGCCACCATAAACCCATAAAACCAAAACTTAACCTGAATCATACAAAAATCATATACTTGTATCATGCAAAACACATATATATAGAGAGAGAAAAATCATCCTATCATAAAATTTTCTCTTGTTCCCTACCAATCAAAAGATAGTTCTAATATCAATATGGAATGAGGAAAACTCTACAAAGAATGCCATCCAAGGCAATAATAATAAATATCCCCAATACACATCTATGAAGCTTCTAAGAATATAATTATCAATAGATATTATTACATAATATATATAATGTTCAACAAAATTACATCAAAGAATCTTCTTGTGGAGAAAAAATCAAGAAGCTCTATCTTCGGGATTAGTTCTCTTTCGAGCTATACTATCACCTGAAATCTACAAAAGAGGGGGTGAGACTTCAACTCAATAAGATATAAACCACATTAATACTTAAGGTTATCTCAAGAATTATGGGAATCAATCATGAACATGTACATAAACATTTATAAGCTTTAAGGCCAACATAGTGAAAGGAGTATCCATAAGTAAAAAGAAATCATATCATGAGAGAAGTCATAATTTTCATTTAAATATAGGAGTGCCCATAATAAATAGCATTATCAAATCATAACATAAGCTAAAAATTATCATATCATGTCATAGCGTATCAGTAGGCCTTACTACTTCAATGTCTTCATATGTTTGTGTAGGCATATGCCTAGAGTTTCTCGTTCCCTTCTAGGTGGGAACTATCTGTTGGGTTCCCGATGTGTATATTAGACTAATGAATTTACTTTTATTGGGAAAAACATTTTATTACAAATGTATCTCAAAAGATCATTTTAGCTTGAAAATCTCAAAAATTCATAATGGCTAAAAGACCGTCAAACATTTAAACATATATTTATTTCATTAGTCATAACTAGGGCTCATTAATAATCTTGGTCCAAGAAAAATAACCAAATCATTCTTTTATACAAATGGCTATTTTTAGGAGGGTATCAACAATTCATAGATATCAATAACGAATTCATTCATTTGGGTTTCAAAGTAATGAATAACTCATAGTTAACATGCATAGAGTTTGAAGAAATATTCAAACATTTTCTCATATGGTACAACATGTATTAATATAGTTCATAACTTATCTCAAAGTAAATCCTTGCTAATCAAGCTTAAAACACCTTGATTAAGCCATAACCTTCTTAATCCCTTGAGTTCTCCACTCCTAAACTAAAATCTCCAAATATTCAAAATTAGAGTTTTACCAAACATACTCATACAAGAGTAATTCTTATGATTCTAAACATCTTAAAGAGTCTACAATGCTTTCTAACATCAATTTAATCATCTCTTAGAAGAAAATTGAAGATTGAGAAAAATAGTTATTATTCACCCAAAAATTATAAATCCTTGTATCTTCCATTTTAACCATAATAAATAGCATTCAATGTCATAAACATTTATACATAACTTATAAACAACTATTTTAACCACAAAATGCTTAACTTGAACTTAGGAATGAGTTTTGAGAAAATACCTTAAAACCCTATAAATAGAGATTTCTTGAGGAACTTAGATTCTTGGGGAACTTGGATTCTTGAGGTTCTTGAAGTAATAATTCTTCAATCCCTTGTCATAAATAAAAGAATAAATGAAGGAAAAAAAATTTTGTTGGGTGGTTTAGAAGAATTTATGAAGAAAGAAGTAAAGGAGCTAAAATAAGAAAGTTAGGAAATGAAGAAAATGAGGGTTCTATTTATAGGCCTCGACCTTTCATGCCAGTGAAGGTCACTGTTTACGTATTCTTGGTGAAATTCTGAAATTTAAGCAAAGAGTATTTTCACACCCGTGAAAAAAGTTATGAAGCATTTCTCAAGTTTTTGTCCCTTCTAACTAGGCCAAAATGCTTTTAAACACATCTAAGCACATCAAAACTTAACATAGAACTTTTCTAAGAGCAATCTATACTCAAACACACATGTTATACTATTTTATCATACAAAAACATGGAATTAAGCTTAATAACTCAAGCAAAATCATCTAAGAGCTCAAAGAAACACATTCAAGGTCCACCATACTCAACCTTGATCATGCAATCCAAGTCTCGAGTATTACACCTTTATAGAGGAAATCTTTAAGAATTCATGATTTCCCTTTGAAAATTATAGATATTTCTTCTTCAGATTGATATAACTCTTTTGACGACTGAAGGTCGTCTTCAATATTTCCTTAATGATTAGTATATTCCAATTGTGTCTTTAATTAAATCGGAGCTATCTAGGTGTTTCTCGTTCATTTCAATCCAGCATATAGGGATCTATACTTTTTCCTATACAATGCCTCATATGTTTCTATATCAATAATGAAGTGGTAATTATGGTTGTAAGCGAACTTAATTATAGGCAAATACCTATCCTAACTCCCATCAAAATTCAGAATACACATCCTCAATATTTTATCCAAAATTTGAATAGCCCTCTCCAATTGGCCATCGGTTTAAGGATGAAAGGCATGCTAAAGTCCAACTGGGTTTTCAAGGCCTCCTAAATTTACTGCCAAAATAGAGAAGTAGATTATAAGCATCAATCTAATAAAATAGACATTGGAACTCCATATAGACTCATAATCATATCCCAGTATAGCTATGCATATTTAGCTACCATATATGTCTTATTGACTTTTATAAAATGAGCGTACTTGGTTAAGCTATACACAATCACCTATATAGAGTCATATCCTCTAGAAGTCTTTAGCAGTCCTATTACAAAATTCATGGTGACTCCTTCCCATTTCCATTTAGTCAAAGGCATCTCTTGAAGAAGATTAGTGGGTTTTTATACTCAAACTTATATTGTTGACAAGTTAAGCAAACAAATACAAACATCATTATGTCCTCTTTCATACTAATCCATCAATAAATGCCCTTCATATTACAATACATCTTGGACGCTCTCAGGTGGACATTGTACGGTGTTTGATATGCTTCATTCATAATTCTTTGCCTTAGCTCATTTACATTGGGAACACATAGCTTATTTCCATGTTTTAGAACTCTATCCTCAAAAGAGAATCATTGAGCTTTACCGGCTTACACCTTTGCTATTATCTTTATAGTTGATGATCCTTATCTTGAGCTCCTTTTATTTCATCAATTAACTTAGGCCTCACTTGAAAGTGAGTAAGTAACACTTGAGATTCTAAAATCTCCAATTGCATAACTTTGTCGAATAGCTCTTGCAACCCCTTTACCAATAGACTCTTTTGAACACTAGTGTGGGATAGGCTCCCCATGGACTTTTGACTTAAAACATATGCTACCACATTAACCTTACCTGCATGATAGAATATTTGGCAATCATAATTCTTTAGTAGTTCAATCCATTTTTTTGTCTAATACCCAAGTCCTTTTGGGTTTGGATATAATGAAAACTCTTGTGATCGATGTAGATCTCACACTTCTCATCATAAAGATAATGGATTAAACTACTAAAGAATTATGATTGCCAAATATTCTATCATTCAGGTAAGGTTAATGTGGTAGCATATGTTTTCAGTATGATACTGTCACACCCCAACTCCAGTGGTGCGACAGTCCTAGGGAAAGGATAGGTTTAAGGCCACCATAAACCCGTAGAACACACATATCCTGGATCTCACACATAACATATATCCACATCATACATAGTTATCATTATGAATATTCAATTCTATGAATCATATAACCATCATTCATGCATTTCCTTACATCATCATATGATTTTCTCTTATTCCTTACCGATCAAAAAATGCATCCCACATCAATAAGGAACAAGGGTAACTCACAATTTATCAATTCAAACATCAAATAAAATCATCCTCAACATCTAACTATAGAGCTCTAGAGTATACTCCTTATACATGTAAATGTCATAATACAAAATAATATATATATATCAAAAGAATTACATAAAGTCTTCTTAGAGAAATAAATCAACAAGTTCTGTCTTCTATGTTAGCTCCTTCTCGAGCTACACTATCACCTGAAATCCACATAAGAGGAGTGAGCTTTCAACTCAGTAAGATATAAACTACACTAATGCTTACAAGTATCACGAAGATATAGAGGATAAGTATGAACTTGAACATATATTCAATATACTTTTGGAATATCATAAGGAAATAGATTATCATAATCATGGCATAAAGAATCATAACGTGAACGATCATGGTTTCTTTAACATGTGAATGCCCACAAAGAATGGCACTACAAATCATATCATGAAATAAAACTTAGAATAGATCATAGCATAGCGTATCGGTGCTCCTTGTCACCTCAACATCTCCATGTGCTTGCGCAGGGCACATACCTAGTGTTTCTGGTCCCTAACTAGGAGGGACACTGACAAAAACCCTGTCAGTTGGGTTCCTGATGTGCACATTGGACCAATGAACTAACTCTCATTGGGAGGAGCATTCTATTTATATGTGGGTCATAGGTTATATAGCTTGGACATATTATCAAGGAACATAGTGGTCACAAGACCATCATCACATATTTACATATAGTTATTCTATTACACAAATAGGTATGTAATAATCTTGGTCCAAGAAAAACAACAACCAAGTCATTCATGCAATTGGCTTATTTAGGAGGGTCTCAACAATTTATAGTTTATAATTATGAATTTATAGGTTTAGGTTTATCAATAATGAATTTAAGAAAATTACATGAAGTAAGCAATGAGTAGCAAGCACAATTAATGGATAGCAATATACATTAACATAGTTCATACTTACCTCAAAACAATTTATCCTTGTATTTCCCTCAATTACTTGTACATTCAATAATCTTCTCTATATTTCTTGAATTTTCCTCTCCTATGTCAAATTTTCAAATACTCATAATTAGGGTTCATGCCCAAAAATGTCCATACATGGTAAATTCTTATGATTCTAATCATCTTTTAGAATCCTAATATGTTTTCTAACATCAATTTAATCACTTATTAAACAAATGTGAAAGTTTGGGATGAATAGCTACTATTCACCCAAAACCCTAAATTCATATATATATCTTGCTATAATCCATAATAAATGCCAATTAATACTCTTAAACATCTATTCATAACTCATAATCATATATTCTAATCATATATTAACTTATTTTAAATTTAGATTGGAGTTTGGAATAAATATCTTAAAACCCTAGAATGGAGATT
Source organism: Aleurites moluccanus (assembly GCA_948193065.1). Classification (NCBI taxonomy): domain Eukaryota; kingdom Viridiplantae; phylum Streptophyta; class Magnoliopsida; order Malpighiales; family Euphorbiaceae; genus Aleurites; species Aleurites moluccanus. The sequence continues at coordinate 33,487 of CANXYC011550010.1, read as the reverse complement.
CTTGATAAATATGAAATTTTGATGTTCTTGAAGGTTTGATTCTTGATTCTTGTGTTAATGGAGATAAAATAAGTATTTGATAAGAGAATTTAATGAATTTATGGGTGGGTGAAGTGTATTTATGAAAAAAGAGAACGAAATAAATGAAGGAGAAGGGTCAGATATTTATAGGCCTGACACTTTCATGCCTGTAAAGAGGTTTCACGGTCATGAAAGCCATTATTTACGTTGGGTTTGAAGTACTTCTTTACGGCCGTGAAGGGACATTTCACGCTCGTAAAGACAAAACTGAAGAATTGGCCAATTTACACAGAAAGTATTTTCACGGTGGTGAAAGATCTTTCATGCCTATGAAAAGGTCTTTACTCCCGTGAAAACTTTCTTCAAGGTGGTGAAACATTTTCAGGAGAGTGAAGAATTCTCATATTTTCTCCATTCTAACTTATCCAAACTCAACCAACTTATACATACACATGTTTAACACTTCAAAATCAGTTATAACTCATCATGTCTCAACATATAATCATTCTAGGAGTAATCTATACTCAATATAATATTCAAAATCATCTACCATACACATATAACATACATATGCTAACATTACATTAGACAAACAACAAACACATATCTACTCTAACACTCCAAGTACCGGTTATTACAGATACGGTTCGGGTATTCGAAAATTTGAATATAATTTTATAATATATATAAAAAATATTATAAATATATAAATATAAATACATGTATAAATAATAGTATATATATCATATATTATAAATTTATAATTATATAAATACAAATATATATATATATATTATAAATTTATAATTATATAAATATATATAAATTATTTAATCAGTTCGAAAATTCGAGGATTCAATTATAATTTGGTTCGGTTCAGTTTTCGGTACAGAGATCAAAGCATCTCCGGTTCTGTTCCATTATATTAATTTGATTTCGATTCGATTTGATTATTTTTTCGAATTTTGAAATTTTTTTTCCCTTTATTTTTTTTTTTAGAGATTCAAATCAGTTCGGAATCTCCCGGATAATTTGGGTATAATTCGATTCTGTTTAATTTTTGAAATGGAGATCAAAACATTTCTGATCTTGTCCCGTTATATTAATTTTATTTCAATTCAGTTGGATTATTTTTTCAAATTTCAGAAATTTTTCAGTTATTTTTTTTTAATTTAAAGATTCTAGTCAGTTCGGAATCCCCGCATTTCGTGTGTGTATATATATATATATCTCTCGGATCAGTTCAGGATCCCACATTTCGTGTAAAAATTTTAAAAATGGTCCCTCATATGATATCTTATACAGAATATGGGTTAAGAAGGAGCCACGTCCAACGTGAGATGGGTAAGCCCTCGTTCTGAACGATAAGCTGCATCACATATGGTACTTTTTTCTTTTTTTCTCCCTTCAATAAAAATAGCAATTGTTATTTTATAAAATTATTAAAATAATGAAAAACTCAACTATTTTATAAGGAGTTTTGTGATGGAAATACCCAAATAATTCTTAATATCTATTATTAACTAATTACAGGTCTACATTTTATGTGAATTTTGATCATATTTTTTATACTAAACTTGTATTTTCTTAAAATTATTTTTTTTAATGATTTTGAACATTAATATAAAGAAAATATATTAGCTAAATTTATTATATATTGGTCATTTAAAAAAATAAAAAGATATTAAATGTATATTGGTCCATATAAATTTTAATTGCAACCTTTAAAATTATAATGACGTAAGAAAAAAAAATTAATAAGTTAATTTCATATAAATTTAGCTTTAAAAAAAAAATTCTTGTTATATGGAAAAAAAAAATTATAAACAAATGAATATAGGTATAGTTTAGGCTCATTCAGTATTATCGTTGTTGTGATGCAGCAACTAAAACGTTCAGAAGGAAAAGTAGTATTTTCTGAAAGTAGTTTGTTTGATAAAACTAAGATTTGTCTTACAATGTTACCCTGAAACAATATAAGAAAATAAAATAAACTCAAATAAAACCAATTACAAAATTTTAAAATAGGATCAAAACTAAAAAGATATGAAAATGACTATTGATTTTGGATTTCAAAATAGGTTCATCCGGATATGATTAAATGAACATATCGTAATATCTAAAAATTGGTATTTTGTTATATAAAATAGGTTCCGTAGCTCATGTGAATTAAAAATTACTTGGCTTTTCTACAGGTTTTGCAATCCAATTAGTTTAGAAATTTCAAACTGATTTTCTTCACATCATGTTGTTAGTTTTCTGTTTTATTTCTAAATTATTAAAAAATATATATTTTTTATTTGGCGTTTGAAAAAAAAAAATTATCAGATAATATCATAAAAAGTTGTTTTTTCATATATTTTTCCAATCCATTTTTTGAGATATAATACAACTTTAAGCCGTAGGTGTGTTTTTTGTTTTATATGATGTATATATTGATTTTTATTTTGACAAAAATTCCTATGGCTTTGCCTTTTTCAAAATATTGATGCCCTAACTCCTTGGCATCGTACAAGTTTAAAAGAGAAGTCAACGTCAAATTATAAACAAGACAAAAGAGGTGGCTGCTTTCTTTCTCTTTGTAATTTATACCTTCGCCATACAGCTACACTATTCAATTCAAATAGTTATAAATGATAAGATATAAATTCTGAAACATAAATCCTATTAACTCTAAAATAGGAATGATGATAATTTTGATTAAACAAAAAAAAAAAGTTTTATGTTATTGTTCTTGCTTGTAACTTTTTATTTAATAGTCTTTGTGTGGATTAAAATTGTAAAATTTTTATATATAATTATGATAGAATTAAATTAAAACTTAATTATATGTTTGTTCCAACTGCTTCATGTACTGTAAAAGGTTATCAAAACAAAAATCTCAAGAAATAGTTAGATATTATGAGTTCAAAACTTTAATATATTTCTAATTTAATTTTATCTTCTCAGAATTTTTAATCCGAGATGATAAGTTTTAATTTAATCCACAAATTTGATATCAACCATACATTTAAATTTGATTTACAATAAGTATGAATCTACACGAAATTTGAAATGATATATGAAGCTGTGAAGTCCGATGACAAATCCAATCTATATAATTAATATTTTAGATTTGAACATAGATTTTATGTAATTTTAAGATTCTAAATAAATTAAAAGAAAATTTTATCTTACCAGAATATAACCTAATATGTTATATGAAAATGAATGTTTGATAATAAAATAATAATATATCTCCAAAACTACTGAGATGAAAATTATAATAATTTAGTTCAAAATTGACTCCAAATAATCTATTGTTTTATAACTCAAGATCAATCTAAACAATTAACTCGAATTCTTTAGATAGTAACTAGCTAAACTACATAAATCATTTTATTTCTTATTAACTATCAATGTGGGATTACTTAAGCCACATCCTACCGCTTGTGGTTGAGATGTTACAATTGGACTCAGACCATTAGTCTAGTCTTAATTGGCTTTGGGTATTATAGTTCGCTAGTGTTTCTGGCGGTTTCATCTTATGCTCTATTCCGTAGATAACACTTTTCCTATGGACCTACTAGCTCAGCACAATTTGACTTCAAGGTAGCTTTGATATCAAATTGTAATGGCCTAACCCAAAACTAATTCTAAATAATATGTTGTTTTAGGCTCAACTCCAGCCTAAAACGGTTTATCCAGATTATTTAGATAGTAACTATTTAGATTATATAAACCATTTTCTATTCCTTATTAACTGTCGATGTGGGATTACTTTCGCACATCCCACTGCTTGTGGTTGGGATGTTACCAAAATACTAAATGAAAGTGCAAATGTACTAAAATAGATAAAATTATATATAATAAGAATATTAGAAAAAATATAAAAGTAGTATTATTGAGAATAAATTAAGAAAATGAAGATAAAGACAGTTGAGATATGTGAGATGGAGAATTAGAAAAATCCTATCTATAAATTAAAGTCGAGCATAATGTGATAGAGAAAAGGAAGAATGAAAGGGATAGACATAAAAAGAAAAAATGAAAGAGATAAATCTAAATTAACTTGAAGGAAAGCAGCACAATACAATCTAGAGGCAACATTACAACTACTAAAAGACGAAATCCAAAATCGTTTATAGTGAAAATAAAAAATACATATAACCAATCATAATAATTTTGATATTAAGATTGAATTGAATTGAGTTCAACATATATAATTTTTTTTCTTTTAGGCTTAACACATCACGAATTCGTAGAAAGTCTAATATTTATGAGACAAGTTTCATATTATATTTTAATACTCGAATCCGACTCAATCAGCCTGATATGAGCATATCACATAATTAAATAAAATTATATATATTTATAGAAAATGTTAAAAATGAGACTTCAATCTTAAACTTTTTATTTAGTCACCAAGCTAATAGTTATTTAATGTGTTAACATGATAAATACTATTATTAAATTTTTTAACCCTATGTAACAATATAAATATTAATTATTGTTAGGTGTATATTAATTAAGTTTTAAAAGCATTACTTCTTATGTAAAATACTGTGAAGGAAGTTAGTTTTGAGTTTTTAGATCGTTTAAATAAGTAGAAATTCAAATAAGACTCTAAATAGTATTTTTTTATTGGCAAACGAATAAGTGACCCTAACTTTTAATTCAGGATGAGTTACGGGACTCATAATATATCAAAAAAATACTGATTTTTAAGTCTGACAGTATTTTATCTTGATTAGTCTGGATAAGTACGTTTTTATCTCTAAAATCATCCGTTTAATATCTTAACATACTAATTTTAGTTTCAGATTTTATTTTTATGATTCTTAACTTATGTCTTTTTTTTTTTTCTAAGATTAGATTTTGGACTGTATTTAAATCTCTTAATCAGTGATTTAGAGACAATTTTGATTTAATAAAAATTTTAAAATTTTAAAATTTCTGTATTTTATTTTAAATGCTTATTACGCTACGTCATAAATATTATATATTTCAAACAAAATACTATGTATATTATTAGTGGAAGAATCAAGCATGCATTTATTATTTAGAATCAAATTCATTTTTCACTAGTTTCCTCAAAAATAATAAATCATTTTCACTACAATATGCTTTCGTGACATATCCAAATTTATTTTATAAATTTATTTTGGTGTAAGTGATAGATTTTGATTCATTGAAAAATTAGTTTTGTTATGAGTTTTAAACTCAGTATAATTTAATTATAATTGTTTCACAAATTCAATTAACTTTTATTTTTGTCATTAAAATTGATTATAAGAATTTCAATGTCCATTTATAAATTTAGGATTATAATGTTTAAATAAATATTATTATAAATTAAAGACAAGTTTTACATATAAATTTAACTATTTTTAGCAATTATTTTATAAATCAAATATTATTGAGAAGTGCACAACTAAAGAAGAAAAAAAAAACTCATTCCAGCAAGACACACGAGCAAATCTCTTAAGGTCAGCCTAGAATTAAAATTACAATTGAAATTAAAGGGTTAATTCTAATTTTAGCTTTTGAAAATCTCAAAGAATTAAAATTAAAATTTTGTTCATAATTTTATGAAATTGTAATAAAATTAAAAAAATAATTTCATAATTTCATTATAAACTTATAAGAAATACAATTTCATAAACGCCAAGACAACCACTATCGTCATTACTTTCGCCACCGCCACCGCCACACCCACCCCATCGCTACTGTTATCATCACCGTTGGTGTTGGTGGTGCATTATCGTCAGCGCCAGCGATCCACTATTGCCATCGCCTACAGTCTACTGCTACCCCCCACCTCCACTGCCACTTCCATCTTCGCTGGCTCCGACTCCGGTAGTTCATCACCACCGATAGTCTATTATCATTTCCACTACCAACCGCCGTTGGTGCCAGACCAAATGGTTCACTGTCATCACTATCACCATTGGCCATATATCATCACCCCATCACCACTGGTGTCTCACTGCCGTCATCAATTTTTATTTAATTCTAATTTTAATTTTTTGTACGATATAAATGTTGGAGTTATAATTTCAATACAATTCTAATTTTAGAGAATTAAAATTAGAATTGAAAATCTTAAGTTGGATTTGAAATCCATGTTCCAAATGGACTCTTAAGTTCATTTGGCAACTGAAATTCAACCTGAAATTAGAATTGAATAGTCAATTTCCAATATAAGTACTTGGCAAAAGTTTTTGAGAGCCAAAAAAAAAAAAAAAGCAGAGAAAGAAGGTAAAGGGAAAGAAAACTTTAGAAAAGAAAAGAACAATAAAGTTAATACCCTTTGAATTTGAGGATCAACTGGGTTGCTCCTGGAAGCTGCATCCTTGAACTCATTGTTTATGTTTTTTTCCTCATTCCCCATGTCTTCACATATGAATTCTTGAAAAGACCCAGAATTGACAGACACCAATTGCTGCTGGTAATGAATTGTTCTCAAAATTTACTAAAAAGTGAATTCTTGAAAGACCCTTTCCCTCTGTAAGCTGTAAAGAAAGCAAAACTCAGGGAGGGAAGTTGGCAAATTGGCTTTGCAGGTAATGAGAAAGCAATTTGGCAAGTAAAACTTGGAAATGTAATTGGCTTTTCAAATTAAAATAAATAAACAAATAAATATTTCATTTTCTTTTGAGGCATCAAATCCCTTTTTTTTTTAATATTTTCAAGAAATATTATATATAATATAAATACCAAATTAACTTCATATATGTCAAGTCAATATTATATTAAGAATTGATTTGTGATTTTTGGATCGGATCGGATCGGATTGAGTCACTTAAAAATTAATTTAAAAAAAATATTTTGAATATAAACTTTTCACATGCAATTTCAAAAAAATAAATAAATAAATAAAGAGAAAAATAACTACGTATATTTAATTATAAATATGCAATTTTATTAATATATTATGTTATATCTACTAATTTATAGACATAAGTAAAATTATTAATAATATCTTAAAAGTTTAAATTAATATATTAATACTTTATATATATATATATATATATATATATATATATATATATATATATTAGTCATAGGCTCATGTTTTATATAATTTTGTTGATTATATGTTTTATTAAAATATTTTAACATGTGTTAATTATTAATATTATTTATTTATTAAATTTAAATATTACATTTTGATATTTTAATTATTGAATATTAATATAAAAATATATACGAACAAATTTATTATATATATAGACCAATTAAAAATAAATAAAATATATTATTATACTAATTTTGTATATAACTATATATTTAATTATAATATATAAAAATACAATATCATGAAAAAGTTAATAAAATAACTTCATATATGTCAAGTGAATTTTTTAACACATTACAAATTCTTTGATCAGTACCTTTTAACTTCGATATACAATTAATAATTAGAAAGTATTTTGATATTCAATTATAAAATTTAACTGTCATTTAAAAATATACGACTATTAGAAAATTATTGAATATTTAGATAAATACTAATTATTGATTTGTCTTTTTTAAATCGATAAAATTTAATAGCAAATTGAAATTGAAACTGCCAATTTTCAATTGTTGATTTAAAAACCCCTTAATTAAGGAAATATGACAATAAGTACATTAACTTTGGTTCAATGGATAAGGAATAACTATAATAACATTAGGTAAGGTGATTGAATCAAACTTTAGTCTCTTATAAGTTTATTTTTTTTTTTTTCGCTTTTAGTTGAATTTCTTGTTATCATTCAACTAATCAAAATGACTTCCTTTGTTGTTGATAGACGCTACAATATAGTTATTTCACCATTTTTTTATTTTTATTTTATTACTATTTAATTTTTCCGTATCAATTCAATATCATTACTATGTTTAAATATCTAATATTAAAGACTAATTTGAATTACCGACATTATAATATTTTTAATAATTATTACTTAATTAATTATTAATTTATTACATTTTAATAAATATTTGTGATTAATTATTAATAATTCATTAATTATTATTTGACACTTGTGATTTGAAATTTATAAATTAAATATGGATAATACACTTTTAGACTCGCTTAATAATATCATAATTTTTTATAATGAATAATGTTATAAATTTATTTCTTCGAAACAAAGAAAAGAAAATAAAAATAATGTCATAATTTCATTGAGTATATTATTTGACTCAAGAACATATCTAATTATTATAATAAAAATAAATTTAGTAATACATTTGATAAAATAATAAAATTTAATTACTAAAAATTATAAATGTATGGAAAATCTATAAATAATACCAATTTATTATGTAATAATTAAATATTTATAAGATAATTAATAATATTTTTATTTTTTTAATTTATATGAAATTTAATTTGAATTGCATCTATAAGATTTTAGTATAGAATAATATAGATAATAAAATAATAAAAATTATAAGAAAAAACTAAAAGTATAAATATATATATATATATATATATTATTGTATTTAATAAGGTTTTAAATTTAACAATAAATATATTTTAATAACTAAATTTTAAGAAAATTTCTTAACTGATGTGGTAGTTAAAATAAAATTTAAATACCGAAAAGTCTTAAATTCTATTCTCACTTTTAATATTTTATTATTTTTAATATATATCAATTTAATGAGATTTATATTTAAATGTTATAACACAATCAATTTGAAATTAAAATAAAATTTAGTAGAAAATATTTTAAATTATAAATATATTTTAGAATACAAATTTAATAAAATTATTAAAATGGTTTGACAGTTGATTAAAATTTTCAATACTAAAGGTCATGATTATATTTTTATATTCACCTTTATTAATATTTTTTTAATAAATATTTAAAAATCTAAAAGAAAAATTAAGTAGGATCCGGATATGTAAATAAGTAATAAATAGTGTTAGTAATAAATATTATAGTAATGATTTTATTTTAAAAAAAAATAAATTATTTAATAAAATAAATTATTTTTATTAATTTATTTCGACTTGTTGGATCAAATTATGGGTTGAATTATAGTCGGATCATTAGAGAGTTTGAATTGTTTGAATTTAAATTATTTAAATCAGATTATTTTTAGATTATATATTAATTCAATGAATTCAAGTCGAATTAATATTTATTGTCTTTAAATATAATTCATTTGTATTTTAATAATAGTAAAGTACAAAGAATATTAACCATTTTATTTTCTCAACATCCAACAAAATATCTCTCACTTTATATATATATATATATTTAGAATCAAATATCTCTAGTTTTGAGCTGTAATATTAAGCCATTATTCATACCAAATTATGCGCACAATTTGACTAGATTTTATTTCTATTAACTTAAGCTTTTATTTTCTTTTATAAGTTCTTGCTATGTCAAACCCAATTGTTTTAGCTTTAGCTGTTGTGCATAAATTCGAATATAAAGAACTAATAATATTAATTAGCTAAGACCCTGTTTAATTAATATATTTAAAACATATAAATAGTATAACAACTATTTAATTTTTTATTGTTAATTATAAATAATCTAATTATTTTTTATTATGAATAAAAAAATTTCAATTTCAAGTCATAACTAAAATTTATAAAAAATATTTAGATGATGTGTGTTATGAAGGAATTTGAATAAAAAAATATATTATTTTTTTTATTTTTTTTAAATCCAACATTTGGTATGAAAAAAAAAATTATATAAATTCACGAAATTATTAATTTTACTATATAAAAAAATTCATCAAAAAAAAATAAGAATTTTGAAATTCTACCTCTTAAATAAAATTTGACAAAATTTTTTATTTTATTATTTAAAGAATTTCATTATTTTTATTATTATTTTAAAACTATCATCTAAATTCATGAATTTAATTTATTATATTAAATAATAAAATTTATTAATTTCATTTATTTTTCACCTTTTATAATTTTTAATTTTATAAATTTAATAAATTTTAAATATTTTTAATTCAAACCGATCCTTATAATTTGGTTTGACAATTGTGAAAACCAAGGAAAAAAAAAACAAAATGTATCTTTATCCTTCAATCGTGGGTCCAGACTCATTTATTCCTCACTGTGGTAACTGGAGGCTCTCTCTCTAATGCGTGCAACGTGCAACGCAGCATTTGACTTTTGGCGCGCAAATATCCAAATACATCATACGTTTTCGCACCCGAGATGGGCCCCATCTCATTATCACTCTCACACCGATAGGCAGTGAGGTCTTTCATTTTCTTTTATTTATTTATTTATATATATATATACATTTATTTATTTAAAAATATATTCATATATAATAATTCTTAAAATTAACTAATATAAAAAATATATTCTCATCGTATTTAATAATTTATCATTTTATAAATCAATTACTATATCAAAAATAAATTTTATGTTAAATTAATTTTACATTTGGATTGAATGATAGGTAAAATATTGAATGAATAAGATAATTTTATAATTTAATTTTTTTATTATGATGAATTTTTTTTATTTAAATAAATTTATTAAAAAAACTTATTTTTTATAGATGTTATTGGTGGATTTGAGAGTATATCCTTAATTAAAATAAATAAATATTATAAATATTTTAAAAAATGAAAATCAATAAGAAATATTTTTTAGTTTTATTATTAATTTAAAATTTGCATAAAATAAAGAATTTATGTTATTAATTGAATCAAATATAAGAGTTGTCTCATTTTAACTAGTTGGAGGGTCCAATGGAAAAGTCAAAATGTGGTTCTGGTAAGTAAGAGAGTGAAATATTGGGAAAATGAATAAATGTGTTATACCCAAGGGAAGAAGAAGGGACTGTGTGCAAGAGAGGCATGAACGTAGTAAATGACCTTTGCCATGCACAGCCTGAATGCCTCAGTCTCATTTAATGCCCAATGGAGCCATAGAGAGAGGACATATTTGGACTCAATAGTCACCACAATATATATATAATAAAAGAGGTGTTTGAATTCTGAATTTGATGATTCAAAATTCATTAACAACTTAAAAATACTGTAATGTGCAGTGTTTTTAAGTTATTTCAATGTTTGATAATAAATAGCAAAATAAATTTTGATTCTTTTAAATATATTTTTTAGTTACTGAAATGAGAAGTTTTTAAGTATTAATTATTAGTTTATGGGAAAATCAGTTTTCACAAAATTCATTTTCATAAAATTAAAATTTCCTAATTAAATTATCAAATATTCATATATATATATATATAGAGAGAGAGAGAGAGAGAGAGAGAAATAGTGTATGCTAATGATACTTTAGTAAATTGACTAAAAGAAATCTAACTTCAAACTTTGATAATGAAAGATCTAATCTCTTAGAAAAAAATAGAAGGGAGTGACATATTTAAATAATTATTTATATAAACCCTAATCTTGAATTGGAAGAGGTACTTTCATAGATTACCCACTTCTTCAAGGAACTTCTAAATCATTTTCATTATGGAATCTTTGGAGGTTTTTTTTTTAACATGTAATGAAACACTTTTTTTTTCCAGCTTATTTCATATTTGTCTTTATCATCCTTCATAATGTACCTACCAATGAGATTATCTTTTTCTATGTTATGTAACTAATGATATAATTGGTCAAAATGCATATGCAGCTCACTATACTTATCTTCAATGGATAATTAAGTTCTTGTAACTCTTTTGATAAATATAGAGAATGCTTATATGGAATATAATAACTTGAATGGATTTAAATTTTTGGCATTAAATTAATTTCCTTTCTTTTTATAAATCTCATCCTCTTAATATAAATATTTTATTTATTTATTAAATTAAAGAAAATAGACTTAATAGTCATTGGTTTAGTAAATCAGTAGTTAAATATTTTTCTCCCATATTAAATTTTGACAAACTCCTTTTTATTTTTTTTATGAATGTTTGATGTGTAAAAAAATTAAGCAACATTTGGATTGAAATTTTTTGAATATTGTTTGTTGATAAAACACATAATTAATAATTTTCATGGATTATAACAATATCCTTACGTGTTTAATTCTGTATTATTTTATTTTATCGATTAATATCTATTTATTTTCGCTTCTTAAAACAAAAAATCTCTTTAATCCCTCATTTATCACATAGTTGATAGAATTACGTATAGCACTTTAATATAAACTATAATAACATAATTTATGTTATTCCATATGCACGCCCTCATATTTTATCTAGCTTGGCTTTCCTTATATGATATATTACATTCAATTTTTCAACTATTTTTTTCTTTTGGAATTATCTTAACTCTATGGAAATGGATGCATACTTATATAGAAGATAAATTATACAAAAACTTACAATTTTTTTCTTTTAATTTTGTTGAAATTAACCCTAATTAATAACCCATAAACGTCCAGTAATTGCAAATCATTCTTTTCTTGTGCACCAGATATAGAATATATATACATTAATTTTGGCTCTACTGTGACATAAATTTATAGGCAATGAATATTCTGTATATCGTTTTCTTCTCAAACAATAAAATTCAAGGTGCTCATTGGTGCCGTCATTCTTTAAAGTGACAGCCCAGTATTTATATTCACATATAGTATTTATAAACGATCCAAATCTTCTCATCACACACTATATATATTAAATGCATTAAAATTGGAACACTTATTATGATATTAATTATAATTTATCCTTCATATTTATGTTCCTTTCCTTATAATTGACATTCATATAATAAATTACGTCTGGACAGACCAAAATTCATATATTAATTTCAGAATTAAAGAACAATAATGTTGTAGTCTTCATTAAATTCTACTCAAATCAATTAATTTTATCTATTTGTATTTTATTATTGATTATATATGCTTCAATACTATTTAAAATTAAGGAAATAATCTTTCTCCAAACATAATTAATAAATTAATGAATGAGAGGGACTATATATATACTCATGGTGTAGTAATTCTAACTATTTGTATTTTATTTTATTTTACTCAATTTTCATTTTATAAGTTCAAAATGATTATGTTATATATGGGAGGTAATCTTAATGCATATGCGGAAGATAAAATATTTGCATTCAGATTCATCTAAAAAAAGAATTTAGTCTTAATAGATATATAAACTGTCAATAATATCCCTAACAGTTATACATAATTAATAAATAAAAGTAATTATTCTATTATTCAAAAATAATTTTTCTCTCTTTGGAATTATAATGTGAATTGTAATATTTTGTCTCTTAATATTAAAATCGTCTCTAAGGATAAAATAGCAAGTTTCAACCTGATTCAACTAGTTTTTATATTTTTTTTCTTTAATTTTTTAAATGGAATCTCGTATTCTTTACCTAAATATTAAGGGTGAATAAAAGACGTGGTGATCTCAAATTGATTGGAATTTTCAAATAAAAAAAAATAATAAAAAAGAAAATCTGAAAAATCTGAAAAATAGAATCAAATTAATGTATTGGGATGAAATTGAGAATGCATTTATTTTCGTATAGAAAACTGAACCAAACCAAATTATATCCGAATTGAAATCAAATCTCCGAAATTTTTAAATTCATTAAATAATTTATATATATTTATATAATTATAAATTTATAATACATATGTATTTTATATTTATATAATTATAAATTTATAATATATATGTATTTTATATTTATATAATTATAAATTTATAATATATGATATATATATTATTATTTATATTTAAATAATTATAAATTTATAATATATTTTATATATATTATAAAATTATATTTAAATCTCTTGATATCCGGACCGAACTAAATTATATCTGAATTAAAATTGAATTCCTAAATTTTTAAACTATATCATATTGAATTATCGAAATAATTTAATATGAATATTTTCTTTATTTAATTCGGTATTAAAATTCAATAATTAAATTTTTGAAATTTCGATTTGTTTCGAGATTTTTTAAATCTCTAATTTTATTGAACTCTCCTACTAAAAATAATTTAGTATGAATCGTTTATATTTTCTTTTAAATTTAACTTTGATGGATACTTGAAATTAAAAACTTTCATACCTGAATATAACTCAATTACCACTAATTGTTAGATTTTGTGCTTGTATTTTTTTTTATGTAATTATCCTATCTATTTTCTTTATTTAGTCACAAAGTTACCTTATCACCATATGCACATTCATAAGGAAAGAAGTATTCTAATACGTTGAAAGCCAAGCCAAAAGTTCAAACCCAAAAAAAAAGGGAGTCAAAAATTTGTACATTGATAGTGAATTTTAACTTTTATGGTTTCTCTAGAATGCATAATGAAAAAATTCATACTTGTATAAACTTATGTTTCTCTATTTTTAATAATTTAATTATTAATTTTTTTTTATTATTTTGATTTAATAAGAAGTATCCACATTAATTTAAATCTCTAATTCAAGTGAATTAAAAAGAACATTCATATTTGACTTATATATTCAGAAATTATCATCTAAATAATAATTTTAAAAATTAAAGATAATATGAGCAAACTCATTTTATTATCGCCAATCTTTAAAATTAGATTCATTTTAATTTTCAAAATAGTTCTTACTAAAGTACCTCCTAGATCACGTACCACTGAATAACTTTTTAATGAAATAAAAATTAAATGAGTCCATAAAAAAATTGAATGACATTACTATTAATAATAATGTGTATCATTACTGAATATAATAAGTATTTTTAATTATAGTAAAGAGTTAAACAATTAATGAGCATATATTGTAAAATGAAAATTTAATTAAAAAAAAAAAAAAAATAAGAATATATTTTTAGATAATGCATATACATAATATAATCTTTTTTTTAAATGCTTAAAAATGTTATATTAATCTTTTATTTTTTTTAATTATTTAAATAAAATATATTTTCAAAAATGCTTAATACATAATATAAATATGAATAAAATATGTAAGTACCAAAGGAAATAATTTAATGAGAATTAAATTTAATACAAATTGAATTCAAGAAATAAAAATGCAACAACTTTCGTTATATTATTGGTATGGTTTACTAAGTCCGTCCCTTTTATTTTTGGCATATAAATAAATAAGAAAAAACAAAACTAAAAAAACTTAAGAAGAAAAGTCAAAAACACTTTAATATATATATATATATATATAGAAATAAATTAAAAAAAAATAATGAGACTTAAAATCAAATTTAAAAGAAAAAATAATGAGAATAAAATTGACTTGTGAGTATTATTATTTGTTTTTCAGAATGATGAATTAAGTTATATATCAAATTCAATTTTTATTTTAAAAAAAATAAAATCAATATTTATTCTTTTGAAAAAATTTATAAAAATTAGAAACAATTAGAATTTAAACTTATTTGCATGTTTTTTTTTTCTAAAATTTATAAATTCTGATTTATTGAAAATATTGTTTGCAATAATCAGAAAAAATACATTAAATACTATTGTCAATTTGTCATCACCAACAAAAATAAAACAACCATAACCATGTAAATTTAATGCATTGAACTATTAAGCAATGTTTTCAGAATTGGACTGGTTAAATAATAGATGCAGGCAGAAGGTCAGAAATTCAACCGGAATCAAACTGATTAAATCGAGAAAAATCGGTATATATATGTATATAATTTGACATTTATTATATATATGATGAAAATAAATATAATTTGATATTTTTTATTTTTTATCGAAAATTAAAAAAAAAAATTTTAAAAAATGACCTGCTTAAACCAAAAAATCGATCTGGTTCACCAGACAATTCATCGGTTTTTTAATCGATTTTTGGGGACGGATTTTTGGATGCTAACCGGACAAATTCTTGATTCAACTTCAGATTTTTCTAATTCGACCGATTAGTCTAGTCCGATTTTGACAACCATACTATTAATTCTTCTTCTTCAGGTTCATTTGCTATCAACAGTTTCAAACTCTGCAGACCAAGCAAGAAATAATATTTATTTTCATAAAATTTTTGTTTTTATTTTTTTTTACTTAATTTATTCAAGTAAAAATAAAAATTTTTAATTTATTAATTTGTTTAAATATTTATTTAAATTTTTTAGAATATATATATATATATATTATAATTTTAAGAAGCATTCAACAAACAATATTACAAAAAAGTTGAATCTTACAAGAAAATATTAATAATCAAAATAATAATTAATGTCTAATAAAGTAGAAATACATTATATAAAATCAAATGGTAAGTTACTATATTGATACAAAATGGTAGACGTTATTGGTTTGTTAACAAAAAGTAAAGAAGAATATAGAGAAGAAGAAGAAGATGCAGAAGAGCTACGTTTCAAAAACCTCTGCCCATAGTCATTTCCTTTTTTCTTTGACAAAATTATTTTTTGCCACATGATAGTCATAACTGTTGTTGTATTGTATTGATTAAAATCAATAAATTAATATAATAATTATAATAATTAATAGATAAATTAAAATTACCTAAGCATATGACAAATAATTCTGTTTTGATTTTCAAAAATATTTTATCATTATTTGTTTAGATTACAAGTAAATTACATTTGATTTCGTTATAATAATTGGTAATTCCGTCATTTTTTTCAAATTTTCTGTTAAAAACAATTAAAAATTAAAAAAAAAATTATTATTTTTCCAAAATACCCTCATCTTCAACCTTTATATATTTTTCCTTCGTTTTCTTTCTATTTTCCTTCATTTTCTTTCATTTTCTTCCCATTTTCCTTTGTAAAAAAACTCATATTCATATATTTTCTTTTTTTTTTTTCTTTATATTGTGATTTTTTTTCTTTTTCTTTTTTCTTTCTTTTTTCGTGCTTAATTAATAAATTAATTAATTGTGTAAATTTTGGGTTTGTTAAAATTAATGGAAGTAAAATTTATGTGTAAGTATTGTGATTAGTGAAATTATGTGGAGAAATAAAGGTTTGATTGTGAAGAAAAGTGAAGAAAATTTGAGTTGGATTTTAATGGAATGACATGAAAAGAAAATTTGATGAAAAATTAGGGTATTTTGTCTTTTTAATAATATTTAACTGTCAAATAGATGGAAGGACCAATTGTTGTGACGAAATCAAATATTAGGGATCCAACAGCTACTTTCTAAAAATACAGAGACCCAAGTGTTAATTTTGCTAAACTTTAGGGACTAAATAGTATTTTATCCTAAAAGAAATATCCTCTCAAGTTACTTCTGATGGAGCAAGATTGACCACCTTAGAGCTATTTGAGGTAATGATTCTGGACTTAAGTATGGCAAGAGACTCAACTAACAACTCCTCGGTTCTGGTAGTAGCAGGAAGGATAGGGTTCATAGCTAATAAGCTCCATGATACTTTTTAAGCAAGCTGACATGAAATAGAGGATGTATTTGGGAAGACGGGGAATGCTTGAGCTTATAAGCAAATAAGTGTATTATTTCCATAACTTCAAAAGGCCCATAATATTCTGCAGACAACTTTAATGATTTCCTTAAGGCTACTGAACTTTGCCTTATGGTTGTAACTTCAAATACAACCAAGTCTCCCACCTGAAACACTCTATCAATTATCTTTTTATCAGTATTTTGCTTCATCCTGTTTTGAGTTGCTAACAAATTGTGCTTGAGTAATCGAGCAATGTGCTTCCCTTCCTACAGTAAGGATTCCATAATGGCAACAGAAGGAACATAGTTAATCACATCATGGAAATGAGGAGGGGCAATATTAATAAAGGGTCTAAAAGGGGTTGGTGGTATGGAAAGTGGTGTTATACTATCATTCTACCAGAGCAAGCCATATAAACTAGAGACCAAGTTTCTAAAAAGTCATACATCTGAGATAAGTCTCCAATCATCTATTCACCTTTTCAGTCTATCCATTTGATTATGGATGATAGGATGTACTATGATATAGCTGAATACCCAAGCTTTTGAAGAGTTCTTGCCAGAAAAGACTAGTAAACACCTTGTACCTATCAAATATGATAGTCTTAGGGAGCCCACACAACTTATAAATAGAATCCAAAAACAAAGCAACCACTTTAGGGGTAGTAAAAAGGTGAGTCAACTCGACAAAGTGAGCATATTTTGTGAATATGTCAACTACTACCAATATAGTATCTCTGTTATGAGACCTTAGGCAATTTTTCAATGGAGTCCATATATATATATATTAGACTAGGCTCAGTCAAGTACAAGTAAAGGCTCCAACAATTCAGGAAAGACAACATTCTCAGCTTTACATTTTTGACAAATGTCACATGTTTGGATCCATCTGCAAATATCCTGCTTCATACCAACCCAATAAAAATACCACTTAGCCCTCTCATAAGTGCCTTTGGTACCATAATGCCCCCCTAAAGAAGAATCATAGGATGCCAACATTAACTTTTGTCTTAAAGAAGGAACAAAGGCAATGTTTAAACTGCCTTTGTATTTCAATAGCCCATTTTTGTATGAAAAATGTGGTTTGGCCTCTAAATCAATAGAAAGTGCAGAGATTAATGCAATTAAAGTCTCATTTGAGTTATAGCTCTGAATCACATCTTGCATCTAGGTTGGAATAGTGACAAAAATTGCATGATAAATGGCTGTCAAAATCTCACTGTCAGTAGTGATCCTCCTAGAAAGGGCATCAACAACTTTATTGTCCACCCTTCTTATAATGAATGTTGTAGCCAAAACCCAACAACTCGGTGATGTCTTTATACCGAACATAAGTGTTAAGCCTTTGTGGTAGCAAAAATTTTATACTCCTATGATTAGCTTTAATGACAAGATGTGTTTCCTCCAAGTAGTGCCTCCATTTAGTGACAACAAAGATAATAGCAAGCAACTCTTTCTCATAAATAGAAAGGGTCTGGTTTTGAGGACTCAAGGCTCTGCTTATGAAGGAGAGAGGTCTACCCCCCTGCATGAGATCATCTCCAATTCCTTTACTTGAAGGGTCTATTTCTAGTAGGGGTGTTCGCGGGTCGAATTGGTACGATATTGCTATCACATTCAATTGAATCCATAGATTGTGGATTAAAAATTTATCCATTCAATCTAACCCATGAAAAAATGAAAACCAATCCAATCCATAATTATGGATCAGATTATGCGGTTTTATAAAATATAGCTTGTATTTTTTATTAATTACTATTCTAAAAAAAAAATCAAAACATACTATATATTAAATCAAAATTTAAATTAATTACTATTCTATAAAAAAAAAAATCAAAACATACTATATATTAAATCAAAATTTAAAGGATGTAATAATATAAAATTAAAGGGGATATTATTTATTTTTAAAATATGAGGGAGATTAGTACAATGTATCAAATCTCATGAGTTAAGTAATATTTAAAAGATAAAAATTTTTCTTTTTCAAATTTAAAATTTTTAAAGAAATGTTCAGACATTTATTTTAACAAGGATAAATTATTAAAAAATTCTTTAAATTTAATAAAACATTCATCTTGCTTTTATTATTTATTATAAAATAATTTTTAGAAACTAATCTAATCAAAATCAAAATATATAAGTATTTTATAAAAATTTTAGAAAGTTATTGCTAATTTATTATTTTCTAGAATAATAAATCTTTTTATAATAATGTAAATCTAATTTTTATTTTATTAAATTAAAACATATTTTAATATAAATTTTTTCTCTCGGCTTATAGGAAAAATAATGAAAATGATTTTTTTTTAAATAAGATATAAGAATTAAAAATTATGCATATTTTTTATAAGACAATATTTTCATAAAAAGTAAAGTACCTGAATTTAGAGTTTTCCAGTAGATTTAAATACAGTCTCAAAAATTAGGTTATATTTATTAACACTTCACACATTAAATTCAAGTTAATTTAAGTTTTTTTTTTTTTTTTTTTTTAACTTAGGCTAAATAGGTATATATATATATATATAGGTTGGGTCGATTTGCGGATTAACATATATAACATTCACCTAATCCATAAAATGTAAATCAAAAAAATTTCGAATCAACCCATCCATGACACTTAATAAACTACGGTTTAACTACAGGTAGAATTTGATTGGGTCGAATTAGGTGGGTTGGATGGACAGTTTATGAATACCGCTAGTTTCTAGAATGAAAGGCAAAGAAAAATATGGTAAAACCAAAATAGGGGTAGTGCACATCATTTTCTTCAAGGTTTCAAATGCTTCTGTTGCTGCAGATGTCCATTTAAACTTATCTTTTCTTAACATCTTAGTAAGAGGCTTGCTCAGAACTCCATAGCCCTTAATAAATTGTTTGTAATACCCAGTCAAGCCCAAAAATCCCTTTAAGGCTTTAATGGTAAGTGGTTTTGGCCAAGACAACATCACTTGGAATTTACTTGGATTTGTACTAACTCCATCTGTAGTTATTATATGCCTTAAATACTCCACCTGAGCCTGTCCAAAGGCACATTTAGATTGCTTAGAAAATAATTGGTTGGATATAAGGATTTGAAAGGTAGTTTCCAGGTGAAAAGATGTTAATCCCAAGCTGGGTTGTACACCAGTATGTCATCAAAAAATACGAAGGTGAATTTTCTATGGAAAATGGCAAAAATATAGCTCATAAAGGCTTGAAAGGTGGTTGGGACAATGGTGAGCCCAAATGGCTCTTTGAATTCAAAATGCCCATGGTGAGTTCTAAAGGCAGATTCTTATACGTCTTTTGGGCTCATTTTAATTTAATGATATCCAACTCTAAGATCAATCTTAGAAAAGAACTTAGCCTAATTTAATTCATATAGCAGATTTTCAATAATAGGAATGAAAAAATTATCTTTTATTGTTATAGAATTCAATTACCTATAGTCTATGCTGAATCTCCAAGTTTCATCATTCTTCTCAAATAGAAAAACAAGTGAGGGAAAAGGACTATGATTGGGTTGGATGATAGACGAGGCTAACATGTTAGAGACTTATTTCTCAGTCTCATCTTTTTGGAAAGTATGGTATATGTAGGGTCTAAGATTAAAAGGTTTAGAATTTGGTTTAAGGGGAATAACATGATCTTATAACCTGGAAGGGGGGGTAATACATTTGGGGTTTGGCACACATAAGTGTATAGGTCTAATAGATGTTGCAGAGATAGTTATTGAATGATAGTGGAAGATTTTGTAGTTTTGACAATAGGACTATGTCACACCCCAACTCTAGTGGTGCGACAGTCCTAGGGCAAGGGTAGGCTTAAGGCCACCATAAACCAGTAGAACTCATAAATCATGAATCTCATACACCATTATATCAATTACAAAATCATACATTATCATACAATGATCATGTCCATACATGTAATTAAACAACAATCATATCTTTCTATTATCATTTCACATCTTTTTCTTGTTCCTTAATGATCAAAAGAGACATCTCACATCACTGAGGAATAAGAGTACCCAAAATGGTAATAATCATACATCCAAAATATACTAGTATCCTCAAATGACTAACTACGGAGCTCTAGAGTATACTCCCATTACATATTGTATCATAATACCATTAACTGAGTATACATAATTATATGTCAAAAGAATTACAATGGAAGCTTCTTGGGATAAACAAGTCAAGAAGCCCGATCCTCTCTATTAGCTCCTTCTCGAGCTATGCTATCACCTGAAATCCACAGAAGAGGAGTGAGCCTTCAACTCAGTAAGATATGAACGTTACAAATCAAAAATCTAAATATCGAATCATGGTCATGAAAAAATATTTATACATATAGGCATGAAAGAAATCATAAGCTTTACTTTGAGGAAACATGGTTCTCATAATAATTTGGCTATATCAAATCATGTCATGAGTCAAATTATGGTTCATATTTAGAACATAGAATGCCCACAAAGAATGGTATTATCAAATCTCATCTGATAGAGTTGATCTCATATCATAACATACGTATCGGTAGCCTTGCTGCCTTAACGTGCACACATGCTTAGCCAAGTATGCGTCTAGAGCTCATGGCCCCTTTTAGGTGGAACACTGATAAAAACCCTATCAGCTGGGCTCCCAAAGTGCACTATGGACCAATGAATTTACTCTCATTGGGAAGAGTATTTTATCCATGGTTCATGGGGTTTCAATCTCATAAGAAGCATCTCGGTCGCAAGACCTTCATCATATATCATCAATCAAATCGGGTTTACAAGCAAAAACATATGAACTTGATCCAAAAAGGTTGATCAAGCCATTCACATTATATAAGTATATAAATGTATACAATAGGCTAATTAAATATAAGAATACTTGGTCATTTTAATTTCAAAGAATAAAAATCAAATAGGATGTTCATACTTACCTCTTATACAAATTTCTCTTTAGCAATCTGCTCACTTAAAATTCCCCAATCAATTTGAATTTCCTCCTCCTAAGAAATTTCCCCAAATATACAAAATTATTGTTTTCTCCAAATCAATAATATTTATCATGATTTCCTAATAATTAGTTATCTTAGAGTCTCTATTCTTAATTCCCAACAACACATTTTATTTATCTCTTAAAGAAAATTTGCATAAAATTTTCGGAGTTACTATTCATGGCAGTCTCACCAATCTGATTTCTTCCATATTAATTACCATTAATGACTTCAGATTACTAGCAATAAATTCTGTACACCCAGTAATAATTATCCTAACTCATAAACTTAAATAAATCTAAAGAAAATAGCTTGAGAAGAAAATTTACCTTATTTTCCTCAACACTGCAATTTCTAATATTACTGCTCAAATCTGATGATTCTGTCTCAATATAGACTAATCTAGAAGTCTAATGCGTTAATTTAATCATTAATGCCTTAGAAAATAAAATGAGGCTAAAATGAGGCTAACTCTGAGAAGAGACTGAATATTGATGAAGAAAGAAGAAAGGAAAATTCGCGTGAAAACTACTAGGATTACTGGGTTTAAATAGACCACTGCCTAGAAAATAGGCTTGCCAGCTCGCTTTGCGAATCCTACCTCGGCAAAGCTACCTCGCCTAAGCCAGCTCACCATTCCCACTTCGCATTTCTTAGCTTGCACTTTCCAGCTCGCCAAACTTGATCCGGTAATTCCACTTCGCTAATCCAGCTCGCATATGCTACCTCGTGTATGCTGCCTCACCAGACTCTCCTTGCGAACTCTTCCTCTCATATGCCACTCCGCGTCTTCGACTCTTCGCGAACTGCCACTTCGCCTCTTTGCCTCTTTGCTTCTTCGCCTCTTCGCTTTTTCGCGAACTGCCACTTTGCACATTCCCTCTTCTCCAAATCCTCTTCACCAAACCTCTTCGCCAAATCCTCTTCGCCAAACCTCTTCGCCAAATCCTCTTCCCCAAACCTCTTTGCCAAATCCTCTTCGCCAAATTCTCTTCGCCAATTGCCATCTCGGCAATCTCACTTCGCCACTTCGTGTTGCCGGCTCGAAAAAAGCCACTCCGCATTTTCCCGGCTCACCACATCCCAAACTTCTCTAAGTTAAAACCTTCTCTGAACATCTCACTCTTAGCAAGCTCGCAAATGAGCTACGAGTATCCAAACTTACTAATTCTTTCTTCCACTTAAAAATAACATGCAAGAGCACAACATAACAAAATTTCAAATCATAAGGATCAACACACAGACCATGGTGACTCTCCAAAGGTCACCCAAACTTCTTCTCCAAAACCCAACCGAACAACCCTGAGAAAAACTACTCTCCACTGAGATACACTTATCCAAAAATTCTAAAATTTTACAGTCATCATCACAACACACAAGGAACATTTTTCATGTTCACACCTTTAGCTAATTCTGCCTCAGTCATTCCCAGTAATTCCAAACAGACACTGACTTCCTGTAGAAACACTCAACCAGACCAGCCTTGCTCAAATAGACATAACTCATCACTCATACAGAATTTTGTCAAACCAATTTACAGAATTACATTAAGACATAAACTTACAACTTTCATGCTTTACACTTTGCCAAATTATGTCTTTAAGATCATAAAATTATCATCATAAATTCTTGCAACTGCATTAAATCAGAAATTCTTGAAATTCTCAAACATTCACATTTGACTTTAATTAACTTTCCAAACATACAAAATTAATAAAACACTACAAAAATGGCAGATATTACATTATTTGGAGGGTTATCGTACCGCTAATTTATTTTTACATTGTTGAGTGGCACCAGGAAGATCATATCATGTGTCAGTACAGTCTGGACCAACTATCCCAGAACCACCACAACAAACTGATATTCTCTATTCGTTTGATTTTAGAGCAACTGAAAGAAATTAGGTGTAATACCATCATGAATGGATAGACATTTGGAATCAGCGTGCATACTATCTTATTCGAGGGACTCCTATTGCTGAGGCGCTTGTTCATCATTTCGAGTATATAGAGTGGTATTGTAGAGTAACCATCAGATGGGTTTCCCCTCATGGTGCTTTGTTCGGAGTAGTGATGAGTTTTACTATTAGAAATTTATTTATTAACAGTTTCAAATATTTATTGTTATTACATCTTCATTTTTAATGCAAGAAGACAATATGGAGCTCATTCTGATTTCTCGCGATGTTGATCACATCCACAACATCATGCGTGGCAATTCTCATGCAATGTACGAGGATCATCGGAATACATTAGTTCCTCGTCCCCATCCTGCCCTAGTTCAGTAGAATAATGTTGCCTCTACTGACGAAGAGAGTGAGAACTAGCCTCGCCTCACCCCGCCCCTACTCCACTGCGGCGATGAACTACACGGAGA
Organism: Aleurites moluccanus; assembly: GCA_948193065.1. Classification (NCBI taxonomy): domain Eukaryota; kingdom Viridiplantae; phylum Streptophyta; class Magnoliopsida; order Malpighiales; family Euphorbiaceae; genus Aleurites; species Aleurites moluccanus. The sequence continues at coordinate 8,790 of CANXYC011550010.1, read as the reverse complement.
CAACCCAGTACCACTGCACATCTAGAAGCCATTCCATATCTTGTAGAGTTCCATTTTACACCATCTGATGACATTGCATGACTGTCACAACCCTACATGTCACATGAGTATGATATCTCTGGTTCAGATACCGCTCCCCCATATTCAACATTTCATGTATCAATGTAGCACATCTGCCTTGCAATTTCCACAGACTCTTGTGACTCAGCATTTCATGTATCAGGGTATGACTTCTAGCTCATAGTTTCCTCATACTCCTGCATCTCAAATGATGCGTGACATGCCCTCTTTTTCTGATTATGCTGATCGGCTACCTTTAGGGGTTTCTTCTACTACTCAAACACCATTTGGTGGTTCTTCTACTTTTTACCAATCATAGTATCAACCTTACCCAAGCCATAATACTTTAGGCCTTGAACTTTTTGGTAGTCCAATTGATACTATAGGTTCATATTTAGAAGAACCATCTTCCTCACAGATATTTCTAGCTAATCCGATAGCTGATGACCCACCATCGCCACCACCACGATAAAGAGAAGGACTTCGCGATCCTTCTTTACTTCATCCTCTAAGATGTGGTACCGGTGAAAATTATCGAGGAGCACATGGTCGACGCTAATTTTATTTTATTTTGTTTTAATAATTTTTATACATTATGTATGCATTATATAATTTTTGTTTTGTTTTGTGTTAATATATTTTATTTTTGTTGTATTAAATCAAATATTCAGTATTTTTAGTTCTTTATTTGATAATTTTAATTCTTTATTATATAATTTTTTATTCTTTATTTGATATATTGATAATTTTAGTCTAACATTATATATTTCTTAATTATAGTAGACTATAAAAATATATTTATTTTTGAGTAAATATATTTTACTCAAAAATAAGAAATAACATTTTTAAAAAATAAAACTTACAATAATAAAATATAACAAATAAATTAAAAAAATATATAAACATATAAATAAATTTAAAATTAATAATACAATAATTAATTTTAATTAAATTAAACAATAATTATAATAAATAAATAAATAAATAAATAAAACTTTTTAATAAATTATAACACAAACATATAATTGATGTAGTAATTTTTTTTTTTTTATAAATTCATAATATAAGGGTAAATAATAAACTAATATTGGGAATGAATAAAAAAAAAAAGTTATTCGAAAATTTTAGGTATAAAAAGTAGAGCGCGTTTGTGGAACAAATCCTAGGCTGAGCGCGTTCACTATGCGATTGTTGAACGCGCCAATGGTATAAAAGAATAAATATTTTTTTTTAATAAATTGGTAAATTTTTTTTTATAATAAATGAGAAAAAGCTTTGTACTTGAACCTTTGCGTGTGTAACTTTGTCTAATTAATCATAGAATATTCTCCTTGGACAGCGAAAGAGACCATGAAGAGGATCATATGGAGTAAGTAGCAGAAAATGAGCTACCGTCGAAATGTGAGGAAAAACGACTATAAATAATAACTGACGCCACACGCCCTCTTCTTCTTCTCTCCTTCAACAACCCTCATATATAGCTCTAATTCATCAACAACGGTTGGTTGATTTGATACTGGTGGTGGCTGAAACATTTTCTCTCTCAATCTCACAATTTTATCATGGTAATAATTAAGATAAGTAATAAATTTTAGTTATCTAAAAATAAGAAACAAATGAAATAGGCAATAAATTTTTATATGTCTTACATGTACTGATTGATATCGTTATTCAATAAAAGACCTATTACCTTCTTAATTTGAGTGCAGATGAAAATATCAGTTGTGATAAGAATAAGTATTATTTAGGAGATAGAGTTCTATTGTAAGATATAGAATTCTGTTTTAAAGCTAATTGTAATATCTGTCATTTTGTTATATTTTAATTATTGAGTAATTGATGAATTCAAATTAATAAAGGATATGGATGTTTTGAGGAATCCAGAAATTTCTGGTTGCAGGAAATTGTGATGGTTAATTGCATGTTCTTAGAGAAATAATTTAGTAAAGTGTAAAACATGAAAGTTATGAGTTTATGTCTTAACTGAAATTCTATAAAATGGCTTGGCAGAATTCTGTGTTTGAGAAGTTATGTCCCTTTGAGCAGGTCTGGTCTGGTTGAGTATTTCTGCAGAAAATCTGTGTCTATTTGAAATTACTGAGAATGATTGAGGTAAATTAGGCCAAAGGTGTAAACATGAAAAATGTTTCTTTATGTGTTGTGTTATTGGCTGTAAAATTTCAGAATTTTTGGATAAGTATATCTCAGTGGAGAGTAGATTTTCTCAAGACTGTTCGGATAGATTTTAAGGTAGTAAGTCTGGGTGAATTTGGAGAGTCACCATGGTCTGTGTAGTTGCTCTTGTGATTTAAATTTTGGATATGTTGAGTCCCTACATGTCTATTTTAAGTGGCAAAAAGAATCAGGAAGTTTGGATGTTTGTAGCTCTTTTGAGAGCTGGTTAAGTTTAAATTGCCGAGGAAGAGTTTTAACTTAGTAGGATCTGGTTAAGGCGAGCCGGCAAGATGCAGAGTGGCATTTTGTGAGCTGGCAATGCGAACTGACGAAGTGATGAGGTGAGATTGCCGAAGTGGCAATTGGCGAAGAAGCATATACGAGGTGGCATATGCGAAGTGAAGATAAGGCGAAGAGGCTTTAGCGAAGAGGTTTTGGGCGAAGAGGAAAGGCGAGGTGGCATTATGTGAAGAGGCATTATACGGAGAGAGAATGTGCGAAGTGGCAATTCGCGAGCAGAGTTTGGCGAAGCAATTTGGCAAAGAGGCATTGTCGAGGTGGCATCTGCGAGGTGACATACTCGAGGAAGAGTTCGCGAAGAGAGTTTGGCAAGGCAGCATATGCGAGGTGACATATCTGAGCTGGCGAAGTGGCATTGCCGGATCAGTTTGGCGAGCTGAAAAGTGCGAGCTGGGAATGGCGAGCTGGATTATACGAGGTAGCATTGCCGAGGTGGGATTTGCCAGGTGAGCTGGCGAGCGGGATTTTGGGCAGTGACCTATTTAACCCAGTGTCCAGTAGCATTTTCTGCACGATTTTATTTCTTCTTTCTCCGTCCTTCTTCGATCTTTTTTCAGATCAATTTCATTTATTGTCTAAGGCATTAATACTCAAATTAATGCATTAGACTTCTAGATTATTCTATATTATGGCAGAAATCATCAGATTTAAGCAAGAAATCTCAGGATTTTCAGTGTTGAGGAAATAAGGTAAATTTTCTCCCAAAATTATTTTCTTTTAGATTTATTTAAGTATGTTAGTTAGAATAATTAATATAAGGTGTATAGAATTTATTGCAAGCAATTTGAAGTTATTAATGGTAATTAATGTATAAGAAATCAGAATTTTGGGGACTGTCATGAATAGTAGCATAAACAGTAAATCCGAATTAAATGCAGATTTTTCTTTAAGAGATAAATTAAATTGATGTTAGAAATTAAGAATAGAACCTCTAAGATGATTAAATATTCAGATATTATGTTGAATATTAATGATTTGGGAAAAACTCTAATTTTGAATATTTGGAAAATTTCTTAGGAAGAGGAAATCAAAGTAATTGAGGAGTTGGAATTGAGCAAATTGCTAAGGAAAATTTAAGAGAAATTGTGTAAGAGGTAAGTATGAACATTGCATTTGTTATTTCTTATGATATAACCAAATGTTCTAAATGTGAACCCATATGATTCTTATATAATTGATTATATAGTATCGGACAAATAAATTGAACAGTTTCTGGTATTTCAAAACTGAAATTTATCATTGATTCATAAGATTCCATGTATATATATATATAATGTAAGTGACTTGGTCAACCTTCTTGGATCAAGTTCACATGATTTCTACTCGCTTCTTACTTGTTAAACTTGAATAAAATTATGATATATGTATATTGATGGTCTTGCGACCAATATGTTCTTGTGATATGAAACCATATAACCCTATGGATAGAATGCTCTTCCCAATGAGAGTAAATTCATTGGTCCATTATGCACTTTGGGAACCTAGCTGGTAGGGTTCGGTACCAGTGTTCCACCTAGAGGGGACCACGAGCTCTAGGCATATGCCTGGCCAAGCATGCGTTTGCGATAAGGTAGCAAAAACTACTGATGCACTCTGTTATGATAGGTAGCATGGCTATCGATTCATTTTGTAGTTCTACCATGATATTTGATAGTGCTATTCGATTGTGAACACTCATGTTTCTTTGTAAGCCTAACCACATTCTGATTCTTACCATGTTCTTGAAATGAATATTTCTTTTGGATTATATTTATATAAATATGTATATGTATTTCTTTCTTGCTGCATGTTCATATCTTACTGAGTTGAAGTCTCACTCCTCTTCTGTGGATTTCAGGTGATAGTGTAGCTTGTGAGGGAGCTAGTAGAGAAGATCAGCTTCTTGACTTATTCATCCCAAGAAGCTTCCATTGTAATTATTTTGAAATATTATTATGTATATTCATTAAATGGTATTATGACACAATATATATTGGGAGTGTACTCTAGAGCTCCGTAGTTAGTCATTTGAGGATGATAAGGTTTTGATGTATGAATTTTTACTTTTTGGGTACTCTTGTTCCTTAGTGATGTGAGATGCATCTTTTGATCAGTAAGGAACAAGAGAATATTATTATGAAATGATATAGTAAAGGAATGAATTATGCTTATATGGATTATGAAAATGATATTATATAATATTGTATTTGATATGATTGTATATGAGATCTAGGATATATGAATTCTACGGGTTTATGGTAGTTTTAAGCCTACCCTTGCCCTAGAACCGTCGTACCACTGGAGTCGGGGTGTGATACTAACCCTCTAGAGCTTATCTATATAGAAATATTATACACTTCTTTATGATATTAGAACCAAAACACATTCATGTGTCTATCTGCCTATTTTTCTTTTCTTCACAGCAGTTAGCTTGTTCACTTTACTAGCCTACTCATCACATCTATTCTCTATATTTATTTCTTTGTTGCTCCAGTCACATCATTCAATCCTTTTTTATCTGTTGGATCAGTTCCATCACCGGCTGCTTCTAATTTTCAGTTGCAAATCATATGTTGTGTTTGTTGCTTTGCTTTTTTATTTTGTTTTTGTTTGTTTTTCATATTGGCAATGGAAGCTACAACAACACTCTCCATCATTCAAGATTTTTTCATTCTTCCATCCCGAAACCTTGGCCATCAAATTTCAATCAAACCTACTGCTACTAATTATCTCTTGTGGAAAACGCAAATGACCCCTCTTCTCACTGGTTATAATCTTATTCACCATGTATATAATTCACAACCGGTTCCACCTAAGTAAATAGATAATGGCAACCCTAATCCTGCATACACCCAATGATTTTGAGAGGATCAAATTGTCCTTAGTTGGATTGTGACATCTTTATCTGAATATTTCTTACCTCAAGTTGTTGGTACAACCACTGCTCGTGAAGCTTGGCAGAAGTTGGCTTCAATTTATTCCTTTGGCTCTCAGACTCAAATTCGTCATTTAAAAGGTAAACTTCTCAAACTTGAAAGAGGTAATGATATAATTTATGTCTATATGGATTAGGCAAAGCAAATTGTCAATCAACTAGCTACCTTGAAAAGTATTGTTCTTAAAGATGATTTGGTTATGGCAATAACGAATGGATTGGGATCATTATATTGCCCCTTTGTTCGGTCTCTAAATGCCAGATTGCAATCAGTTTCATATGATGATTTATATGGCCTTTTGTTCAGTAAAGAGCAACAACTCCTCCTTGATTCTTCTAAAGCTAATACATTTACTCTGACGATTCATTATAATGCTTGTAGCACTACTCATGATGGTTGTGGCTATTATAGAGGTGGCCGAATATCTGGTGGTCGTGGAACACAACATTAAAGTAGAGGTATCATTTCCTCTCTTTTTTTCTCACAATAATTTTGGTTCATATTCTTTTAATTCATTTGTTTTAAGTATTTAGTGTCATAATTTCCATGGTTACGATCACATAGCAAAGAACTATTCTAATCCACGATCATATAGATCACCCACCACAAAACTGATTTCCCACTTAGCCTCTATTGGACCTGTTGATATGCAACCTTGGATTATGGATTTTGAAGCAAATCACCATCTCATTACAAATATGGACAATATGAACATTTCAAATGAATATCATGGACTTGAGACAATCACAATTGATGATGATAAGACATTTTCTATCTCTCATGTTTATTCCTCTGTTGCTTCTCTTGTTGATTGAAAAATCAATCTTGAACTTATTTTGTGCTCCTGCTTCTTGTGAGAATTTTTCATCTATGAACCTAACTCATTTAAATACTGATTGCTATATATCGTACTTATACATTATATAACATACTTCTCATAATTCTCATAAAAATTCAACATCTCTTTATAATTCTCCAAATGCACCGATTGAAAAATGTCTTTAATTAACATAATTTTTAATATGCATTTAGAGAACAAATAGGAGATACAATTACTGAATTTTCAAATTATTGTATGATATATAATATAATCTACAAGTTATAATAGACAATGGCGTATCTAAATTGTTCAACATAGACAATTTAATGACCTCTCATTATTCGATAAGGACACCAAATAAATAACTATGATTATCCCTTAAATAATTACATTTTTTTATCATACAAAAAAATCTATATTTATTTCTAATATTTTATTGGTATTACTTTAATCACAATTAATTGTATATACTCTCAAAATTTTATATATTTGAGAGTATATATATACATTTTAGTGTACTTCATGTACATAATAATTTTTTTTAGTATATGACTCTAGTGGATTACGTGTCATTGTTTTATTGTTGTCATGAACCTAATTATTCATAAAAATAGATTAATAATTTTAACCTAATTATTCACCAATTTTAAAAACACCAATAATTTAACAAAAAAATAAATTAGCAAAACCAAATAACACCAATAATCAAATAATGCCAAAATAAATTAGTAAAAATAAAATAACACCAAAAATTAAATAACATCAAAAATAAATTATCACCAATTTTAATAAACACCAAATAAACACTCATATTAAAAATCAAATAATAAATAAACACAAAAATAAAAAATTAACAACCCCTAAACAAATTAACAATAAATTAACAACCTAATTAAAACCAAATAACCAAATTAATAAACCAAATAATCACTAAATTAACAACCTAATTATTTAAAATAAAACAGAAAATAAATTAAATGTCGTATACAATAGAATGAAAAAATCCACTACCGGAGAAGACGAAACCCACCCATGGCCGGTGACTGAAAATGGAGAGAATGGCTCTAAGAATAGAGATAGTTTCTGTCTGTTTGGGTATATAAATAACTTTCCGACGGATTTCTAATAGACACTTAATCAACGTGGGATCCAAAGCTCGTTTGTGCTAAACAATTTCACAATGGATTATCAATGGACCGTAAATCCACTTGTCGCCTACTAAAATGAGGTGCAAAATAATCGTGTTTGATATCCGTTGGTAAATAGTCGTTAAACTATCAGCATATTTGGGCATGAACAAAAATCTGCCATATTTTTTGACAATAGATTTTCGTGGATAATCCCCGACCAATTTCTATAGGTAAGAGGTCAGCAAATCACAAAACTATATAAATCTTCAGTATAGTTATAGACTCATAGGATGAACAAGATGCAATTGACTCATACTTTGACTCAAGTTCAAATTCTGACTCGGACTCTAACTTAACAAGACTCAATTAACTTAGACACTCACTTATATTAATATTTTAACTTGGACTCTAGCTCGACTAGGAGCTTGGACTGGAAATGAGGCTTGACACCTAGTTAGGATTCTTCTCAAAGTAACAATTATCGGAGAGATAAACTTTGTAGGGTCTGTTTCTACTCCATTTTCTGTTATGGAGACTTGCTAAAAAAAGAGCAACATTCATATTTTCTTTGCAATCTTGGTCTAACATGTAGATTGGCTCGCAGTCCTCTAAGCAGAGCCTATATTTATAGATATGGGGGATTAGAGAATAGTCCAATGATTAGTGGGGATGTTGGATTCTGGCTTAAGGGGAGAATGAAGTCTCTATTGTCAATGAGGTCCTAGATTTTATGCCTCAAGCTTTTGTACACATCTGCTTTATGCTTGGCTCTCTGATGGTATTCACAATGCTCATTCACATTATAGTCTTTGGGCAGAGGGTTAGGAGGTGCCATTGGTTTTAAAGGTGAGATTAGCTTGGATTTCAAAGCTTTCTTGTAAACCAAGCTCAGAGGCATACCCAAATCGCTGAATTTTCTCCTTTCTAGTTTCAAAGGCTATCAGTTAGTGTGAGGCCTCGACCGAGGCCCGCGTCCTTATCCAACTAAATTGGAATCGAGAATGTTCATTTTAAGACGATTTCTCACGAATTGAGACGACCCTAGCGCCTTTTATTTGAAAATGATTTTGAGTTTTGAAGTCGCCATCTTAAGTTATTTTTGTTGAAAAAATTTAAGGTAAAAACCCATTTTGACTCTAGTTTTATCCCAATGGAAAAAAGTGCACTAGTCTTTGAAACCAAAGAGGATTCGGGGACTAGGTTTTCAGTTGAACTTAACTTCTAATTTTAACCTTGAATTAAAACATTGTTTATGAGTAATTTAAAGAATGACATATATAAAATGAACATATAAGATGAACATATAAAAAGAAGTTAAGAATAGAGCAATAAAAGAATGATAAAGTAAATTATTACAATTGAAAACCCAAAATAAGGGATATCAACTCTA
>CANXYC011549982.1:0-16527 GCA_948193065.1 Aleurites moluccanus | reverse complement strand
AAGTGTATGCTGCTCAACCCCCTGGTTTTGAATGTTTTGATTTTCCAAACTATGTCTTCAAACTTCAAAAAGCTCTTTATGGTCTAAAACAAGCTCCTAGAGCTTGGTATGATAGACTTAGTTCTTTTTTAATTAAAAATGATTTTTCTAAAGGAAGAGTTGATACAACACTCTTTATTAAAAGGACAAGAAAAAATTATTAATTGTGCAAATTTATGTGGATGATATAATATTCGGTGCTACTAATAAATCTTTATGCAAAGATTTCTCTAAGTGCATGCAAGAAGAATTCAAAATGAGCATGATGGGAGAATTGAAGTATTTCCTTGGACTTCAAATCAAGAAAGAAGAAGAAGGAATCTTCATCAATCAATCCAAATACACAAAAGGTCTTCTCAAAAGATTTGGGATGGAAGAAGCAAAGGCAAGTAGAACTCCAATCAGCTCTTCTATCAAACTTGACAAGGATGATTTTGGCAAACCTATTGAAGAAAAGAAATATAGAGGTATGATTAGAAGTTTGCTTTATTTAACTGCCAGTAGACCCGATATTATGTTTGTCGTATGTTTATGTGCTAGATTTCAATCTTGTCCAAAAGACTCACACTTGCAATTTATAAAAAGGATTTTTAAATATTTAATTGGCACTCAACAAATTAGCTTATGGTATCCTAAAGGCATGGACTTTAATCTTGTTGACTATTCCGATGTGGATTTTGCTGAAAGTTGCTTGGATAGGAAAAGAAACTCCGGTACTTGTCAACTCCTAGGAAATTATCTTGTTTCTTGGTTTAGTAAGAAGTAAAATTTCGTGACTTTATCCACCGCAGAAGCCGAATATGTGGCAGCCGCTTGTTATTGTACACAAGTGTTGTGGATGAAACAATAAATTAAAGACTTTGGTGTGCCTCTAAAAACTATTCCCATTAAGTGTGATAATACTAGTGCTATAAATTTATCAAACAATCCTGTTCAATATTCAAGGAGTAAACATATTGACATTCGACATCATTTTCTTAGAGATCATGTACAAAATCGTGATGTTGCTCTAGAATTTATAGTATTAAATAATCAAGTGGCAGATATTTTTACAAAACCCTTGAATGAAGAAATGATGAATTTTATTAAGAGAGAATTGGGCATGTTGGATGGAAAATTTTTTGAAAAATAAGTTTTTTTTATTTTTAATTTTTGGTAGTCGTAGTCGTGACCCACACGAGTCACAGCCGCGACCCTCAAAATACCAAGAGTCGTAAATCGCTACACTCTTTTGATTTTTTTTTATTCTGTTTAGTTCGCAGCCCCGACTATTTTTCGTCGTAGCCGCACTGTTTTTCATCGCAACCGCGATCAGTTTTTATAGCAGTCGCGATCAGTTTTTGTCGCAGCCTGTACTTCTCGTTTATTCTTTATTTTTTACCTGCTAGCTCGACGTTGCAGCCGCGACTAGCATGATTTTTAAGTTTTTAAATCCTTTTTCTCGCGCTTTCAGTCACTTTTCTCTCTCAACCTAAAACATTTTCTCTCAAAATCTCTCTTTTTCTTGCCTTAATCATCATTTCACACTCAATGGGACCAAAAAGAGTAAAATCTTGGGCTAAGAAAGGTCAAGAAGCTTCCAAACATCCAAATTTAGGGCAAACCTCCATTCCCTCTCCTCAACCTAGTTCCTCCTCCTCAGAATCCTCTTCTCCACCTATTCCTCCTCCTTCCACTTCAATTCCTTCCCCTACTCCTACTTCCAAGAAGAAAAGGACTCCAGTCAATCATGAAGAGTGGAATCCTACAGATTTGGAAGTTTTGGTTCAATCCCTAACTCCTCAGGAAATTACCCGGAATGAAAATCTTACTTCCAATCGTTCAATTATTCCTTCTAGATATGTAAACTGGTTGGAAGTAGACAGTTTAGGGCTGAGTGAACCCATTAGGACAAAACTCCAATCTGTCCATTAGCTCACAATGGTAGATATTAATTGTGATTGTTTTCCTTTGCTCACCCTAGAATTTTTTTCCACTTTCTCTCTTGACACAACAAGAGGATCCACCTATGATAACATGAGTTTCAAACTCTTGGGTAAACCCTATACTCTTTCTCTTAGGCAAACCAGTCAGCTTTTTGGATTTACTGAAATTGGGGCAACTATTTTTTTCCATGAATTTGAAGAAAATATGCAAGAGTTTTGGAAGGAAATCACTGGGTCTTCTCAACCTTTTAACCCCAGAATTTCAAAATCCACAAGTATAAGAGACCCTCTTCTCAAGATGATTCACAGAATTATCACCTATACAATCAATAGTAGAGGAACTTGTTATAGTGCCTTTCTCAAGACCGAGTTGTTCTTTCTATGGTGCATTGAGAAAGGTTATCCTATTGCCTCTACTAGATGGTTGGTAGATCAGTTTAATAACATTGCTCGCAAGAAATCAGGAGATATTGTCTGTGGTCACTTGGTGACACATATAGCCTGTGCAATCTGTGAAAATTCTTCTTTTGCTCCAGATAACACTGCCTTCAAACCCCTGGTTCATAATCTTTTAGAGAATAAATTCCTTGGGGTTATTACCGTACAGGGTATGGGGATCATTGAGAAAAGGTCATATGGATCTTTTATTCTCAAATTTGTTCTTACTGTTAGTGAGGAAGCTGAGCAACAGAAAGAAGTTCCTGCTTCCTCTATTGATACCACAACTCCTCCTCAGTCTACACCTCCTGAAGACACAGCTTCTTCCTCTTCGCTCATGGAATTTCTAACTACTCGCTTCGATGCTTTAGAGAATCGCCAAAATGAGATTATGGCACACAGACAAAAATTGGATAAAAAAAGTCTCTTTTGTTGATACTGAAGTCAAGACTTCTCTCAAAGCTACCATTCAGCATTTACGGCACCAACAACAGGAGTTTCTGGCAGAAATGGAGCATTGTGAGGAATTTTTCTCCATCCGCTTTAGACACAACTGATGCCAAGTCTAGTGAGAATGGGAACAATCAATTACCCACAAAGGATACCCCCATAGATGTTGCCCCTACTCAACCCTTGGATAAAGGCAAGATACCTGTTGATATTGATTTCTCCAGCATTTCAGCTATTGGAGTAGCTGCAGTTGAAAGTTCTTCGGATCCTGCTCCAATCGTTCCTCCTTCGTAGATTTTTTTTATCATTATTTTCATTTTGATCTTTGTATTTTGAAACTTTGTCTTGTAAAGATTTGATTAAATCTACTGTTACTTTTTGATTGGTATCAAACAAAGGGGGAGAAAATTATGTGTGAAAATTATGTGTGGTGATATGTGATATATGTTATATTTGCTAAAATATGTGTTATATTTGTTATAAATATTATATTCTATGATTTTTCAGAATAAAGCACAAATTAAGGGGGAGTTTATTAAAGCACAATGCACATCCTTTTTATAATTGGTTGTTTGTCACCATCAAAAAGGGAGAGATTGTTAGACCTTAGGGTCTTCATCATACTTATTTTGATGATTACAAACACCAAATCAATGGACTAATGAGTTTGTTTGATTATGTGCAAGAATTTTCAAGAATTTCTCTGAAGTATTGCAGGATGCTGCTTAGTCGCGGGCACGACCACTTGTAGTTACAAGCGCGACGCTAGGAACAAGCTTGGTCATAGGTGCGATAAAATCAGTCACAGTCTTGAAAAGTTTTAGGTCACGGGCGCGACACTTTCCAGTTGCGGGCGCAAAATTATTTTGAAAATTCTAAAAACATCGAGTAACTTCAAAGTGAACAGTGCACCTCCAGTAGCGGGCGCGACACAAAGGAAGTCGAGGTTGTGATAAAATTATTTGTGGGCGCAAAATTAAAATCAGAATATCTCAAAACATCTAGTAGCTTCAAGATGAATAGTGACTTTCAATACCAGACGCGACATTATACCATCGCGGGTGCAACTAGATAAAATCACAAGATTGACCAGCTCAGTCGTGGGCGTGAAGTCGTTCAACTAAGTTTAAATGCTTAATCTTAAAATTAGTTGTGGGCGCGACAGTTGTTAGTCGCGGACGCGATTTGATAAAATTCAAATTTATTCTTTTTCAAGCCAAAAGATCATATGATAGTCGCGGGTGCGACTCACCTCTAAACTAGCCGTTGGAGTAAAATTTTAGGTGCATTTATTACAGGAAAATGAGTTAAAACGACTCTTTCTTCAACCAAGACTATAAATATGAGTTGATTTGTATTAAATGAGTATATAACAACCATAAACAAGTTCATAAGTCATTTATTGAAAGTTCATTCATATTTATTGTGCAAAAATCAGTATATTCTTGCATTTATTGTAAATCTTCAAGGTTGTTGAAGATCATTGTTTATAAGAGAGTGTGGTAGAAAAGGAAATTCTTTCTTCTCATCTCTTATTTATCTTTTGGGTTGTGTGTGAGCCTAGTTTGAGAAAAACACATTGTAAAAAGTTAAAGTGTGAATTAAAACACTTAGGTTTGATCTTGAACCTATAAAAGGATCAAAGATAGTGAAATACTCAAGTGTGATTTTGAGGAGTGGATGTAGGCTCGTTTTGGCCGAACCACTATAAATCTTTGTATTGATTCTCTTCTTCTTTTCCTTCATCATATTTTTAATTGGTCATTATTTTATAAGATAACCAATTAACCCCCCCCCCCCCCCCCCTCTCTTGGTTGCCAAAGGGACTAACAACCGATTTACCTATGCTAAAGGGTCAAAATCAAAGAAATAAATTATTAATAGTATTTAACAGAAGTCATGAATTTTGTGCTTGACTTGGGCCTAATATAATATGAAACGTCATAATTATTCAGATACACAATACATCATTGTTTGACCAAATTTTTTTATTTAGTTCTCTTTTAGTAATTTTATTTCTTCTTTTCATTTTTGATAATTTTTATTTTCTTAATTACTTTTGGTATGAAGCTCGATTTAGGGTGTCATTTTAAGGAGTGATTTTAATTATGATTGGTCCTCCTTAATTATGTAATTTGGTGATTTCTTTCCTTTTCAGAAAAAGTTATTATTTTTTGCTCCTAGGATTTTTGGGCTTAATTTTCTATATAATATTTTATAAGTCTTAGAATTAGAATCATATGATTTTACAAAATCTATCTTTCTCTTTGAAAGACAGTTTATTCTAAATTTCAATATTATTTTAAATCAACAAATTTAGATGTCTAATTGTCTAGTATTCACTTACAAATCAACATATTTTAAGAAGACTTCTACTACGTTACGTGTATATGAAAATGGAAAAAAGAAGGTAAAATGTTTGTGATGATTTTATGTATTTATTCTTCAAAATTTAGCGTAAAAGAAGTTAATAATGATAGTGTTGCTAAAAAATGATAGAAGATATCACCGAGTGCGTAAATTAGCTGGCACGGGCTGTTTTAACTTAATAAGAGATTTCGAGTTCGAGTTCTGGATATGCAACTGCATTAAAATTCGATAGTATCACGTCTCAAAAATTTGGAATATGATGGTCCTAGGGCGTAGGAACAATTTAAGCTACTAATACCTGTAGGATCCTTTTATAAGCCATTTATATTCCCTGCTATAACATATTATTCAGTAATCTCATCATTTCTCTTGTTATATTCACAGCAACATCATTCTAATCCATATCAATAAATTATATTTATGCATCTTATCGTATAAACATAATTAAATCTATTACACATATTCGTCACTCTATTTATCCCTGGATTTACATTGTCATGTCATATGTAATATCATACAACCTCACTATTTATACCATGAAGAATTCTAAGAGTATAAATATTTTTAGGACATAAATATATCACACTAGTTTGTTGGTTCCAATAAGAGAAAGAACGAAACCTTTGGAACCGTTATCTCTAGCTTACTCCTAACCTAAAAAATATTAAACCACTAAAAAGTGAGTATGAAATACTCATTAAGTCAAAAATATGCCATGATACACTAAAAATAGAATAAACAGTAAAGGGTACCAATCACAATCATCCATGGGAACTATTATAGGTAATATAAACAATGTAAGGCTCAATAAGTAAGACACAATAGAATTAAGAGCTTGTGAACACACGTATAAATTACTACAATCGATAGCATAACCAATCTAGTGAAAATACATAAGATTGATCATACCTTATGGCTTGGTCATTAACTTCTTCTTAGCAAGGGTCCCAATATAATCACAATACCGATGGAACTCAACTACTACCTAATCGGAAAGTAGTTTTGTCATATCATCAAGGATATAGTAAACAAAGGTGCAATATTCTTTATCACAAAGTATGGTATCAGGGTAGGAAATATTAAGTAACAATTAGTAATCAATAATGAATATGAGGTATCAAATAGTTTCATCATAGTTCGGTCGAAATGGTGGCAACAAGTAAATGGATTCTATAGTTTAAAGAGTAGATTCAAACATGCATAATAACATATTTACGACTCACCTTTATTGCCTGATTAGCCAATTTCACAACTAGAGTCTTAATTCTGAAAGTAAGTATTCTTATATTCTATCATTACCATCATTATCTTTTTCACTTCCCTTTTTGTGCTACATATCAAATTATCATGGATGAGGCTCACTATAGATAGATAGAATTCTAATAATCCTCACTTCAATAAAATTAATTCCCTTTAAACCATAAACCTAAGGTTTTATCTTAGAAATTTAGTTTATTATAAATTCTGGTAGCCCTGCTTCTATTATTTATATCTTAAGTTACAAATATCCAATTACTTTAATTATTTTTTTCACTTAAATTAAACATATGAAATTTAACATATCAAAAAATTCAGATTAATCTAAGCACTACATAAATTTTGGTGAATTTCTAAATTCAGCCTACAACTTAGTGAACTTCTATCTAGGCAGACCCTACTTTGATGACCATAACTCACAACGTGCATACCCAATTTAAAAAGTTATTTATAGTTATCTAATTCACACATAAATGAAAATTTTTTATGTCTTGCACTTTGTCTAATTCAATCTCTAAGATCCTCAAATTAATTCATCAATTCTAAATTTTTAGCAAGACTTACAATCTAAACCAGTCTTACTTAGGGATTAATATCTCCTAACACGCATCAAATTTTGCAAAATCATTTTAAAAAAAATATGGTTAATACATATAAATACAATTTTCATGTTTTATATTTTTCCAAAGTTTTTCCTTAAGACCATGAAAATTAAGTTATAAATTTATGTTTACTCATAAATTCTCAAAACCCTAATTCAACTTAGGTTTCTACCAACTTTGCAACCTAATTCCAAATTCCTCTAATTAGCTTAAATCATCAAATCAACTCATTAATCTTTGCTTATAAATTATTAAAATAAAGTTAAAATCAAGAAATTAAACTAAACTCTTAAAATCAAGAAATTAAATTAAACTCTTCAAATCCTTAACTTAGATTTTCACAACTTCAAAATTCTACATAATTCCCATAAATCGTCATTTAAACAACTCAAATGATTCAATTCATTAACCAGTCAAACTATAAAATTCATAAATTGAATTAAAAGACTAAGTTGAGAATTCACCTCATCTTGAATACTTGATTCTTTCCTTCTCTTTACCTCAAATTCTTTGATTAGTAATTAAATCAATCTTTCCATAACAATTTCTTCCTAAACGGTTAATCTTAATTAGCTTGGAAGATTAGATGTAAAGGAAGATTAAAGAAAATTTTTAAAGGGATGAGGCATAGGTGGTTCGGCCATCCCTAAATGAAATGGCTATGTTTATATTTATTTTTTAAACTTAACTCTTCTCCTTCAAACACTTGGCCAAATAAGAAAGAAAAGAAAAACTAGAAATTTCTAAAAATGAGACATTTGTTTACTAAATATAAAATGAAAGAATGGAAGAAGGAAAAATCATAAAAAATCTCTACATAATAGGGATAAATGGTCGACCAAAGGGTGGATGAAAAAAAAATGAAATTTTCTCATTTCAATATTTAAATAATATTTGGTAGGAATTTCGGTCTTAATTTCTACTTATTTACAATTATGTCATTAGTAACTATATCGTCTTCTTTCATCTTCAACTCCAATCACATTTGGTATACTATACTCACTTTAATTTATTTTTATTTGATCCATAATTCATCTAATTAAATTATACGAAAGAAATTTGAGTAAGAGAACTGTCGAAAATAAATTAAAAAAAAAGAGAGAGAGAGAGAGAGAGAGAGAGAGGTGCTCTAAATTAGGATTTCCTAAACACATTCCTCATATCTACTATCTATTCACCTATTTAATTTCATATTGGTCCCCAAATTATTTTTTCTAGATGATTTAAGATCCTAAATTAAGGTATCTTCAATTGGTTTTAGCAAAGATACTCTTGAAAATATATTAAAAATCGATTGTCGATTGATGCTACTTATTATTATTCTTAGGGTTCTTTGGATAATTTTTTTTCTTGAATGTTCTTTTTATACTTTCTAAAACTAATTTGACAAATTTAATCTTCAATTAACTTAATTTTCATTGTTGTAGTTTACTTAAATCCATATAGTCTCTAGGATATTACAGGTAGGGAGAGATTTGCAGTCCATATGGCCTTATCCGGCTGGAATCCGGAGTAGTCAGCATCCAATATGGTGATTGGTTATTAGATGGTTTTATATATATAAGATGAAGGGTTAGGAGACAAGAGATTTTATTTTATTTTGAGATGAAAGAAGGGGAGTTGGAAAGATTTAAAAAATTGCATGACAAATTCAATTAAATATTTGAAAAAATGTATTTTATTTTTGAATGTCAAGTCTTAGATTTTGAAATATGACGGCCTTAGAATGTGGGAATGATCTATACTACCAACACCTGTAAAACTCTTGTTTACCTATTTGTTTAATCCTGTAATTTCATATTATTCCATAACCATGCTTTGTCAAACCATTTCCAATCCTTTTACATATTTCACACACACACACACACACACACATATAGATAAAACATCCTATATTCTAATTTTACATATTCAGTTATGACACTATTACAGGATATTCTAACGTTACCATGGAGCAGTCTAGAGTACAAAATAGATAACATGAGAAATAACTGTACATGACAAAATTTGGTCCCAACTGAGGAAGAAAGAAGCCTTTGGAACCACTTCTACTCTATCCTTAACTTGAAAAATATTAAACAACCACAATATGAGTATGAGATATTTAGTGAGCTATAAATATACCATAACACAATTAGGTTAAGTAAGTAACAAGGTTACCCACCAAATGAATCAGTAAAGGATAGGAATAAGTGAAACAACAATATCAAATGTAGAGGGCCATTTTGATCAAATCAATCAGTAAGCAATAATGATCCAATCTAATCCAATAAAATAAATCAATAAAGCAATTATTCAGTAATAAAAGTAAGAAGCAATATATGATAGATAATGGTCTTGTAAAAGAATATAATAATTTGCTATAGTCCGGTAGCATGTCCAGTCCAATATAACTAGGACATTCACCCCTTCCTAGCAAGGGTCCCAATATAAAAATAATATATTGTGCACAATACCAATGATATTTACCTACTACCCCATCAAAAGATAGCTCTGTCATATAGATACATTAACAAAAAAAATAGCAATGCAATAAGGAAGTCAAAAAACAATGGAACAATAGATAGAAATATCAATTAAACAAGTATCCAATAAACTCAATATAATACCAATAAACAAGTAATGAATCAATAGTCAAGTAAATATGGAATTATGTCAATGAAGGAATGATAAGTCGATAATAAACAAAGTTAGGATTTTATGTAATAAGAATACCATTGTAGCAAATCTACGCTAGCGAAATTGCTAGTCATCATCGTTGGCGAAATTGCTAGTCAAAGTCGATGGCAAAATTGCTAGTCAACGTCACTGGTAAAATTGCTAGTCAACATTACTGGCGAAAATAATAGCCATTTGGTGAGTAAGGAAACTTCATTTAGGCATTTTATCAAACTCTTGGTGTGCAACATTTTAGGGTTATTTTGGTAATGTTCTAAGTTAAGTTTGATAAAACTAATTCAACAAACACCAAGTATATAATTCAAGGAACAATATGACTATATAATACCAATTCAAGAATCATTGAATTATAGCTTAAAATAGGTTGAAATAATAACAAAATAACAAAGGGAATTGTCCAATATTAGTTCGGCCAAGCATGATGTTTCAAGGGAAATTTTCGTAATTCAAGTAATGATGATTGTAAGGTAAAATGACACATTTATAACTCACCTAAACTCTTTTTTGCATCAAAAACCCTTTAGATGCTCCAATTTCTACATTAAGCATAATTGGTTTTCACCATCACCATTCCTATCTTCCTTTGATTTTACAAAGTAAAACTCATATATTTTTGGCTAATTTTGATATGAGAAATTATATTATGAACTCAATTTGAATTAAAAACATCTATTTGAAATTTTAGATTTTGACATAAATCCTAATTCATTAGGTTTTCATACTATACAATATACATGTTTATTTGCTAATCTATACAATTATAAACATCAGATAACTCATTTTTTATGAAAAGAAATCAAAAGAAATTAATTTATCTCAAGTTGTGTCAAAACCCTAATTTAAGCACCTTTGAAGATTTTGATTTCTCTTTAAATTTTTAGTAGATATTAGGCATTTAGTTTTGAATTAGATGTAGGTTTAATTTGATTCAAGGTTAGGTTGAATTTGATGGATGAAATTTGGTGGAAATATGAGAAAAATGGAGGGGAAAAGAAGTGAAATTTGGCCAAAAAGGGTGGGATGGGAGAAAGATGAGCTAAATTTCCTATTTAGATATCTTAATAGATATTTTGATATTTTTAGATATTTGTATAAAAGACCCTCAAGTTTTGGTATTTATAAATTGACCCCACTATTTTTTATATTTATATTTTTACCCCACTTTCACTTTTAACACTAATATTTTTTATAATTTTCATTTTAGGTTCTATTGATATTTTCATATCATTCCATTTGTAATAGAATACTTAATGTAGTAAATTATAGGTTATGGTAGTTAATTGCTATTTTATAACTTAAATATCTAATTACATATCATATTTTAAATTATATTATTTTAGAGTTCCAGATGTGAATATGAAAAACTTTAGGGTGTTACACTGAATATTTTTTGAATCTCTTATTTTTTTACCCTAGTCTTATAACCAATATAAATCTTATTTTGATACAAAACAAATTGCCAATAATAGCGTTACTACTGATTAAATAAAAATTGCGTAATATATAATTTATTCTAAATAGTCAATTAATAATTTTGGGTTAAGATTTACTTTTCTTTGCCTAGTATGGAAATTGATTTTTCGAATGAAATTGTTTAAAATAATCCCTTAGGTATTTTTGGACAAACTTGGTTAATATGAAACTGTTGTTGGTGCTTTGGGTTGTTTCCTTAGCACAAGGTTTGATTTTTTTATTTTATTTTATTTTTATTATTCAAACATATCAAATAACACTGAAATTTAATGAAAGTTAGACTTTATTTATTTATTGGTAGGAAGCTAGACTTATGATGTGGAGAGTGTCTGTCGTGAGTTTTTGTATCGTCTGAACAAACTGAAATAAAAATAAAAATTTAATTTTTTTTCTTATCAGTAGATGGATAACATATCATAACTTTTTATTAAAAATGAGTTATGAGACCCATAATATATAGATTAATATTGATAATCGAGCTTTATGTGTCACTCATCCCTCTAAATTAGAATGAACTCATTTCAGTTCCAAAATCTTTTATTTAGAGTTTCAATGGACCACTTTTATTATTGTAATATTTTTTAAATTTTCATTTTTATTTTTTTTTGTTGAGATTTTATTTTATTTTTTTTACTTTTTAGGGTTTGTATATGCTATATAAGTTTTTTTAACTTTTTTAAAGACAACTTGTGACTAATAAAATTTCAAATTACCCTAATTAGAATTTTATCAACTTAATCATAATTTATATATAAAGTTATGAATATGGGATGAAATCTAAGTGTACATGTATTTGATATTGCGATTCAACTGATTTTATTAAATTATGTTTATTTTATTTAGAGATTAAAAAAATATAACTTGGGTAAAACTATAATTTTTAGCTTTTCTCAAATTATAATTTACAAAAAGTAATTAAAAAAAATTAAAAAACTTGAGAAATTATCAGAATGCAGTTTTGAAAAGCAGGTAGAAATTTAAATCCAAACTTACCCTAAAGTCTAAACCAAAACGTGGGTTTCAACACAATGACCGGCCAAAAAGAAGGAAGGATTGGGGATTTATGTGATGATTTTTCCACCATGGACTTCTTCAATATCCTTGCTGGCAAATACTTTCCACATTTATTTCTTTTAAGCTGATAATAACCAGCACCAAACATCACAAAGTTACAAGGAATGCTCTGAAAGCAATTTTTGAAGTTAATAGTCAACTATGACCATAGAGGCTAGATGGACCTATTTGATTAAACAAGTATTGGGATTGGATTTCCCTAGAAAAATAAAGTTAGTTTGGCATGTCAAATATAACTTGTAACGATATTACATGTTATTTAAATAAATTAACATAGTTGTGATTCCATGAATGTAAATTATTATTATTTTTTTCTCAAATTGGATCGAATGAACTTAATTAATAATTAGTAGTAATATATAGTTATAAATTATATTTTATTAATTATTGTTACTATTCTCTTCCATCTCAAAATAATAATAATAATAGCAATAATAATCAAGGACTCCAACTTGGACAAAAGATTGTAACTATGCGGATGATGCATCATAAGAGTGTTAAGCGGACAACCAACAAACTACTAAAATTGAGATGTTAAGGGCTAGGGACAGCAAAACCCTTGCTTGAATATGAGCCCACACTGGGGTTTTAGGCCCACTCGAAGGAAAACAATTTCATTGCAATCCAGTTATTTTTTGTACTTTATCCAAAAATTGAAATTTATATATGAATAAAGTTTAAATAACAACAATTTGACAATAGCACAAATCTTTTTTGGTAATGACGGAAAACAAAACAAACAAGGATTACATCAAACACATTCTTTGATAAGAAATTTCACAAATATCATATAAGAGTAAAATAGAAATCTCCTACTGAGAATCTTTGTGATAATAAGTATCAATGTCAAGTTTTGAGTCACAATGAGTCACTGAAATTTGCCTCTCTATAGGTGTGTTGAACCTTAACTGTTCAAGTCCTTCTGAAGAGGTTTTATGTTTTTTACCAAAGAACCAAAACTGTTCATTACCACCTCTTGAGAAATTATCATTGTAACCACGATTTTATCGTCACATTATAACAAAACATTCATGTATCCCTTGTTCCAGGCCATAGTTAAATCGATATAAGCTCCGCCAATGTAATGGAGCAAGCACCCAAGTTAGCAGAGAAGCCACCAAGCCAAGAACCAGTGAGTGACCGAAGGGCACACCACCACCACCACCATCCACACTGCCGTGGCAGCGCCAAACAATCCACCCCCCACACCAAAAAAAAAAAAAAGCAGCTGCCATCCCCGTTAAACCACAAAAAGAACCATCAGTATTAACTTTGCACCAACCCACCGGTAGAGAACTCCAACCAATCCATACCATGCTTTTTAGCTTTGGATCACTATTGATAGAAGTTACCAACTCCTGTCCCCTCTGAACTTCATAGGCAAAGTCCTTAATAGTTTGGACAGGTTCCTTATGCATAATAAAATCCAAATCAAAAAGCCTTTTATTTCTCCACCCCCACATATGCCAGCATGTTACTGCAAAAATGAGACACTAAGGCACACCATTGATCTCATCCTCTTGATTATGCAGATTTCGCAGCATCCAAGTTTCATAGTCATGGCTAAAGAACTCTTGACTATTAAAAAATTGCAAGGAAGCAATCCCAGCCAAAATTGTCGTGCTTCTTCATTTACAAAATAGGTTTAACATGTACCATCTGAAGTTAAATGTCTTCGAATTCTCTCCTCATTGGTGAGAAGACGATTCTACAAAGCTAGCCACAAGAAGACTTTAATTCTTTCTGGTCTTTTTCAACTCCAAATAATAGCCCATTTAGGATTAACAGCAGGCCAAGCATGACCATCCAACACCTTATACACAGATTTGACAATGAAATTGTGGGGTATATTAAATAACCCTAATATATGTTCTAATATAAGTCCTAATAGATAATGAACCTTTGTAATGGGCCTAATGGGCAAGAGCACATTAACTGGTTTAACCCTAGTGTAAACCTATATATATGCTAGCTGGGGGCAGCATGCTAGGTATTCCAAATTAGATACCTAGGGTGTAATGATTCAAGCAATCGCATATTGCTTGACCTAAAACCCTAACAATCTTGAAGCATTATTCTGATTTGAAGGAAAATTTTGTGACAATTGAATTGGTTGATTGTTGAAAGCAAACCCAAAATTTTGCTTTTGAAACTATTTTATCCTACGCAGAATTGCAACAAGGATTTGCTTGACTCGTTGCTGAACTCAGTTGCCAAACAAGGATTTGCTTGACTCAGTTACTAGACTCAGCTGCTGGACTCAGTTGCTAAACTCAAATTGAAAAAAAAAAAGAAGAAAAAAGACAGGCTCGATTTCGGAGAAGAACCCAGAATTCAATGAAGCAATCACCGTGAACGGAAGGCAAAGCACAGTTTCTCCGATCCGAATCTCCATTGTTGGTCGAGATCCGGCCGCCTAGTCATGAGCTCCGGCTATCCAGCACTGTCGAAGCAGCCCCGATCCTTGTTCTCGTCGAACTTGCTTCACCGGTGAGCAAGAAAATCGCAGCTCGGTAAAGCACAGTCTGGACACCTCGATCCTCCTGTCCGTTTCCAGCTCCGGTCGGACGAAAGCTTCGACATCCAGCAACGATTTCCGCTCCAAAGACCACCAATATGAAGGCAGTCTCCATCGGAAGCAAGGCTTGACTCATGCAAGCCTACACAGCCACAATCGGCACGGTCTTTTGAAGCAGTGGCGAGCTCCTCACGCATCCAAAAATTCCAGCAGCCTCCATCGCAGCAAACCAGTGGCCATCGAATTGCAAATCGGTAAAGAACAGAGGTTTTGAAACTAGTCCGGTTTGAATCGCTGGTTCAATTCAAATTATTGGTTTGGTTCAAATTGTTGGTTCGATTCGTTGGTTTGATTTAATCAGGTTGATTCAATTGGTTTGATTCAAATTATCGGTTCGATTCATTGGTTTGATTTAATTGGTTTGATTCAATTGGTTTGATTCAAATCATCGGTTCATTTCATTAGTTCGATTCAAATCATCAGTTCGATTCACTGGTTCGATTTAATTGGTTCAATTCAGGTGCACTTGTTCCAAATTTTTTATTATTCTTCTTCTATATAATTTTGTCATATATAATTGTCTATTTAAATATATAGAAGAATGGATAAACGTGTTCCGATTGAGATGGTCAAATTGGAAATGTTTAGCGGATCTGAATTTAATTCCTGAAAGCGAAAGACTCAATTTGGATTGAAATATGAAAATATATTCTACACTGTTTTGAGTACCTTTGCTGACACAATGGAGGAGGTTGATGAACTTCAATGGAATAAGGATAATGACTTCTGTAAGGACTATCTTTTGAATTGTCTCTCTGATCGGTTGGCAGAAGTTTTTAGTAAATATACAACTGCTAAAGAAATATAGGATAATTTAGATGCTCAATTTAGAAAGGAGGAGGAATTGTCAAAAACTCACCTAGTTGACAAATTCATGGATTTCAAATTTAATGAAAATATGGAAATCACTTCTCAAGTAACTGATCTAGAAAATATGAGATCTAAATTAAATAATGAAAAGATCATCATCTGTGACGCCTTCTTAGTTAGGGCAATAATTTACAAACTACCTTCTGCATAGCACACTTTTAAAACTGAAATGTATAGGAAAAAGGTGAAAGTGGGACTAGATGATTTCAAACGATTCATCAGAATCGAAGATGAGAATAGAGCTAGAAATAACTTGGAAATTGTCAAACAACAGCAGTCGGCTGCTAACACAATAACATATTCCAAGAAATTTTCTAGGAAATCCAAGTCCACCAAAAATGAACCCCCCAGGTTGGAGGCCAAAAAGACCATTTCTAAGAAGAAGAGGGGCAAGTGCCACAACTGTGGAACATGGGGTCATTTCATTGCAGAATCTAAGGCTCCCATAAAAACTAAATCTAACACACCAAATAAAGAAGCAAATATGATAGTACCGAATACTGAGCCTCAAAATTTTATTGCTATGATCGGAAAAAGTGGAAAGGCCAGTACTTCTTCAGAATGGTGGTTAGATACAGGAGCCACATGTCATGCTTGTAAGAACAAAATGCAACTTGATGATGCTATTGAAGTCAACGAGACAATCGTTGTGGCTAGTGGAGACAAAGAAGTAGTGACTCACACAGGTACAACAAATATAGCGCTCTCTTCAGGTAAAATTCTAACTCTCAAAAATGTTAAAGTAGTTCCATCTATCTTAAAGAATTTAATT
>CANXYC011549916.1:0-13371 GCA_948193065.1 Aleurites moluccanus | reverse complement strand
GTCCATTGTGCACTTTGGTAGCCCAGTCAATAGGATTTTTATCGGTGTTCCACCTAGAGGGGGCCAGGAGCTCTAGGCGCATGCTTGGCCAAGCATGTGTGCACGTTGAGGTAGCAAGGCCACCGATACGTATGTTATGATAAGTGATCAGTTCTACCAGATAAAATTTGACAATGCCATTCTTTGTGGGCATTCTTTGTTCTAAATATGAACCATGATTTGATATAGCCAAATTATTATGAAAATCACATTTCTTTCAAGTAAAGCTCATGACCTCTTTCATGACTATATGTATAATTATCTGTTCATGACCATGATTCGATATTCAGTTTTTATTGTATAATGTTTATATCTTACTAAGTTGGAGGCTCACTCCTCTTCTGTGGATTTCAGGTGATAGCGTAGCTCGTGAGGGAGTTAATAGAGAAGATCAGACTTCTTGACTTATTTACTCCAATAAGCTCCATTGTAATAATTCTTTTGAGACATTTTGTATATTTATTAATGGTATTATGATAAAATATATATTGGAGTGAACTCTAGAGGTCCGTAGTTAGTCTTTTGAGGATACTAGAATATTTTGATGTATGATTGTTATCTTTTTGGGTACTTCTGTTCCTCAGTGATGTGAGATGCCTCTTTTGATCATTAAGGAGCAAGAGAAAGATATGAAATGATAAAAGAAAGATATAACTGATCTTGATTATATGTATGAATATGATAGATGTATGATAAAATAGGATATTGCAATTTATTTGATGTTGATAAGATTTTCATGATTTGTGAGTTCTATGGGTTTATGGTGGCCTTAAGCCTACCCTTGCGCTAGGACCGTTGCACCACTAGAGTTGGGGTGTGACAATTTAACTTCACTACAAATTTTACCTTGCCTTCTTTCACTTCAAATTCATTATTTCTTCCAGGCAAGATGATGCATGGTCTACTTTCCTTAACTAGGTTGTTCAAACTCTTCTTTGCATTAGGTGTCACCTTTCCTTCCCATGAATAACCTATTGCATACCTTTTCTACAGCCTGACCATGCATTTTTTCCTAAATGTATCGAGTAGCAACACAATAGGCAATTCCCTAATCTTATTAACCCAAGAGTTGAAGGATTTTGTCATATTATTAGTACTATGCTCACTCTTAGATAATGCGCTGTATGCATGTCTAGCCCATCTATCCCTAGGTACATCCATCAAATACTTCCATGGCTTCTCTAAATCAATCTTCTTAATTTCCCTCATTCCCTTCCAAAAAGCTGGTGCATGTGTTGCCCTAACTACTCTCCAATAAAGCTTTTGAAGTGACAAGCCTCGGAAGTTCTTCTGCATGTTCATTAATAGTTGTCTTGCACAAAATCTATGTTTAAATGTAGGAAAAACTTTAGATACAACATCAATCAATCCCTTCCATAATGATACAAATTGAAAGTTAACATGCAGTCAGCTCAAATTGGAAAATTCAACAAGGACAAAATGTTAAGAAATTAATTGAACATACCTTTTGTTTGTCACTCATCAATGTCAACACCTTTGCATTGTAATTTTCTCCAAGGCTTTCCTTTAGCAGTCCCAAAAACCACAACCAAATTTATTGACATTCCGATTGCACAATACCAATCGCAATTGGTAAAACCCCTTTATTCCCATCCAAAGTCACAGCACTTAATAAAACCCCTCCAAATGGACCTTTTAACTGACATCCATCCATGCCTAAGAAAGGTCTGCAACCTGATTTGAAACCATCTAGGCAGCCTTTGTATGCTACAAAAAGTTTGCTAAATATTGTGGGATCATGTGGATTATTCTTATCAACTGGTGTAAATTTAACCACACTGCCTAGATTGTATGTTAAAATACTTTCCATATACTTCCTCAGCCGCCTAAAACTATCTCTGTGTGTGGCTTGTGACTTGGTTTTTGCTGTGGATCTAACCCTATATAACTGCCAAGTGGGAATTTCAATCCCCTATTTCTGCCTAAATTTCAAGGACATTAGCTCATAGCTCATTTCAGGATCAACTTCTAACTCCTCTCTTAGTTTGGTTGTAATTCATGCAGTGGTTGCATGAGAGTTCCTATTACTAGGTGGTCTACTACATGTATGTTCAGGCCTAATGGTCTTAACCATGAATGTATGTATGTCATCCAATTGGGATGCATGTATTCTAAAATTATAACTTGGTTCAACATAAACACATGTGATTCTATCAGGGTCATTTTTAATTTTAACTAACACATACCACATTTTCACATAGTAATCAGCCAAAGCACTCCTAAAACTCTCCACATCAGCAAACACATCTTTCACCTTAAACTCTATATCTCCCTCCCCATCCCATTTCCACTCATTTGCATACAAAACATCATAATCTATATGTTTCCTCTTCCTTTTCTTCCCTGACCCCTCCAAGGGAGACTCATTCTCATCATCCTCTGATGTAGTTGTTGTCTTAGTAGTGTTGGATGCAGAATCTACATCACTCAACCCATCATCATTGTCTAAAATATTATTTGGGTCATCAACATCCTCACTAGTTTCATTGGAAGAGGATGTTTCACTCTCACTCTCTGAACTTTCATTTTCCCCTTCTTCTAACCATACACTATCATCAGAATCTGACAGTGTATATTCCTCATCACTAAAATCAACCAAAGGTACAACCTATGCACCTAAATGCCTTATGCTCCTTCTTACATTGCCCTGTCCTACTCTACCCCTAGAAGCCCTACCCCTTATCCCTTCTCTTCCAAACCCCCTCCCTCTAGATGACTCATAACCCCTTATCCCTTCTCTTCCAAAACCCCTCCCTCTAGATGACTCATAACTCCTCGTCCTTCTGCCTCCCCTTCTAGAACTCTGTAAGCCATGGTGTATAGTTTCAGTCTCCAAAGTTGATTGTGATTGGTCATTAGGTTGAGGTATATTATCTAGGCCATTGTCATAAAGGAAGTCAAACTCAGTTGGCTCATTGGACATGTCAGGCTCATTTTGGATAGTGGGCAGTTCTTATTCTATTTGATCAGTTGGAATTTCTGGTTGGGTAATGGGCTCAAACTGAAATTCAAGTTGGATAATGGACTGTGATTGAATTTCAGGGTCTGTTATGGGCTCAGTTGGAATTGCAGTATTTACATTGTTTTGTATAGCTGGTTCAAGTTCTGTTATTGGGTCAGACTAAAATTCTAGTTAGGTAATGGGGTGTGAATATGTTTCAGGCTGTGTTATGGGCTCACACTGAGTATCTGGTTGGGTAATGGGTTGTGAATCTGGTTGAGGTTGTGGTATGGGTTATTCATGTGGTAATGCAGTCTTAGTATGATAAAGAAGCAAAAGTGGGATTTGTTGGTCACTTTGGTCCACATTTGGTTGGCAAGTTTCATTTTCAACAGTAGGTTGACCCACATTATCATTCCTACTAACCCTTTCTACTTCATTATCCCTAGGTTCATCATCACTACCAGTGTCATCTAATACTACAAGTTTGATAACTGGGTCTGGGTCATCCATGATATTTATTGGTATTTCAAGTCTCTCCTTATACAAATGCCACATTTCCAACATATTCTTATCACTCATAATAATTAACCCATTACCACACTACAAATGAATCCACTTAGCAACTATATCAGGAAAATTTTATAACAATCATCAATTAAATCTAACCTAGAGTAAGAGTGAGGATTTACATTATGTTTCCACTGCTCTTCATCATTATAGTTGAAGCATATTGAGTATTTATTTGCCATTGTCATCTGTTAGAGAACAAAACGAAATGGTTAGTTCATCAAAAACAGAAAAGTTCATTCATTCACTTGCATCCAAAAAAACTCATATTATTTTAATATAACAAACCCCCAATATCTTTGAAATACCTAACACTATATTGAAATACATAAAAAATTACTACTTTCAAACTCTATTGAAATACCACCATCCCTTTTGTCTCGATTCAATTAAACTAACCCAGAAACTAACCTTATAAGCAAAAAATATCCAAACTTCATTCACAAACGTACTGAAATACTCAACAGACAATAACAATTACCTTTACTATTCCTTCAACAATAGTGTTCTTCATTTTTGCAACAGTGCCACAAGTCTTCAATCGCAATTAGATTTCAACAAATTTGTAATCGAGGCTTAACAGTTATTCACCCAAATCCTTATCAATTTACGATTTCTCAGGAGAAACTTCTTTTCGGTTTAGGTTTTGCAGGTACTATTCAAGGGGGAGAGAGAGAGAGACAATAAGGTATACTTGCAATTCCTTTTCAAAGTTAGGGTATTGAAGTAAATTCAATTTTAACCCATAAGGGCATTTTGGTCTTTTTGGCCCATTACTAACGGTTAAATGGATGGAATTTGGATGGAAGGAGATTTTAGTATAATGGGACATTTTTCAGGGGGGAGTTAATATATTTTTAAAAGGTCAGGGAGACTTAGTGTAATGGGTCATTTTACAATGGGGAAATAGAAATTAACCCCGCTATAAATATACTATTATACAATAAAGTTAGGTAAGGACAAGATAATCCACGAAATGTAATAAAAAGGTGAGTTTTACAACTCAATGAGCTATAATTATACTATTATGCAATAAAGTTAGGTAAGGACAAGATAGTCCACCAAATGCTTACTCACAAAGTAATAGGTAATAAGTGATCAATTAAGGAAAATAAGGTCACATATATCAAAGAATAGGTTTAATGAATAGGAACTAAAACATAATAAATATAGGGCCTCGTACTTGAGTAAATCTCATTAGCCACATTTTAAGTTGCTTAAACTTGTGAAATGACATAAGACTGATAAAACCTTATGGCTAGAATTTAACCCTTCCTAGTTAGGGTTAATAAATTAATTAGTATGCACATTGTAGATGGTTCTTACCCGCTACCCCGTCGAAAGGTAATTCTATCATGTTGTCAGGTATTCAACATAATATAATTTAATGGCACAATAAGATTCACATATAGCATCAATGATATAGGTAAAGACATATCATTTCAATTAAAACAATAATGGATCCATGGGTATTTTACTTACAAAATATTAAATTCAAGGAAGGATAATTATACAAAAATATGTCAATGGCATTGTCTTTATGCTAGAATTCACTATCATTGATAACAACCTAACAAATGACATTAGGTTTAGGGTTAAACACTTGGTGGATTAGAAGTTAATTTCATTGAGGTATTTTATCGAACATATGGTGGGCACAACTTTAAGTTCATCTAAATAAGGTTGGTGGGTATAATCAAATTGGTCCAAGTAACAAATATCAAGTTCATATTGCAAGGAATATATTAGGCAATTCAATTCAAGTAACGGTAAAGAAGAATGGTCATTAATTAACATGAAAATTGAACAAAAATTCAAGAAAAATTAGCTTGGAAAATTCGGCCAACATAGAATTCAAAGGGGAAAAATTCTAAAATTTGAGCAAGCTAATTTTTAGGCATAATAGTATAAATATAACTCACCTTAATTGCTATTTGAAGTAAAAACACCTTAAAAACTTCAAAATTCACCTAATGACAACTTATCCTTCATCCATT
This sequence comes from Aleurites moluccanus, assembly GCA_948193065.1. Lineage (NCBI taxonomy): Eukaryota > Viridiplantae > Streptophyta > Magnoliopsida > Malpighiales > Euphorbiaceae > Aleurites > Aleurites moluccanus. The sequence goes on along the minus strand of CANXYC011549916.1, from coordinate 7,803 downwards.
CTTTCTCCACCACTTTCAAGTTGCTTTGATTCTACAATATTCAATTCATAATTTAGATTTAATTTAGTTTGAATATTCATAATTTAAACTTATTTTGAATTAAACTCAATTTTTTGAAATTTTAAATTTTGACATAAACTCTAATCCTATGATTTTTCTACCTACAACCTAACACATGCTTCTATTTGCTTAATTAAACATTTATATTCATCACTCTAATCATTTTGAATGAAAAAGAAGCAATTTTAGATTAATTACCTCAAATTTTTCAATTTTCCAACTTGACTCTCCTTTGGAAATTCTAGTTTTTCCTTTGATTTTTGGTGAATATTCTTGTTGTTATTAGGTATTTATACTTAATTTAGGGTGTAAAATTATTTAGATTTAGATTGGATAAGATTTAGATGGAAGAATTTTGGGAGGAAGAAGAAGATATGGAGGGGGAAGAGAGGCTAGAGTGATTCAGCAACTAAGTGGCAGAAGAAGGAAGTTTTTAAGCCAAAAATGGAAATCTCTAGAATATTTGGATATTTATGAATTTTTGATATTTATTATTTAGCCCCTCAACTTTCTTTATTTGCAAACTTGCCCCAAAAGTTTTAATATTTACACTTTGGCTCCAAACCTCATTTTAGATACTATTAATTTCCATAATTTATTTATCATGTAAATTTTAGGTCTCAGAATTAATTTGATGAAATTTTGTGTTAAATTAGGTGTTTTAAGTATAAAATTTGAAATTTAGGTACTAAACTATTATTTTACCTCTAACTATCTATTTTGAGTACTAGATTATTATTTTACGTCTAATTGTCTAATTAAATACTATAAAGTCAACTATACTAATTATATGGTCTTATTTATGAATATCAAAAAATTCGGGGTGTTACAAATTAATTAGGTTTAGATTTAATGAAATTTGGATGGAAAAATTTTGGAAGAAGAAGAAGAAAAATGGAGGTCGAGGGTTGATAAGGTGGTTCGGCCACCAAGAAAGAAGAAGAAAAAAATTTGGGCCATAATAGAATTATCTAGAATTTTTAAGATATTTTTTTGAATTTTTGGTATTTATAATTTAGCCCATCAATTTCTTTTATTTACAAATTAGCCCCAAAATTTATTATATTTATACTTTGACCCCAAAACTCTTTTTAGGTTCTACTAATTTCTATAATTTATTTTTTATATAAATTTTAGATCTCATAATTAATTTGTTGAAATTCTAAGTTTAATTATGTAATTTAGGTATAAAATTTAAATTTTAGGTATTAAACTGTTATTTTATCTCTAACTGTTTATCTTATGTATTAAATTATTATTTTATATCTAACCGTCTAATTAAAAACTATAAAGTCAACTACATTAATTATAGGATCTTATTTATAATTATCAAAATATTGAGGGTGTTATAGTACATTTATTAAAGCTATTGAATTTTAAGTATATATTAGTAGACTAGCTATTTGAAATGGATTTTATAATTAATCTAAACATGAAAATTAATTTATAAAAAAAAATTCTGTAAATAAATTTAATTTCATAAAAATTTAACTAGAACAATGTAAATATTTAATTTGAGGTATGATTAATACACAAGTTTATTCAAGTTTGGTGGAAGGTCTCATATATATATAATCCATGAGTAAATCATTAATTTCATTCTCCAGAAATGCAATATATCTTAATATTTTAAATAATTAAAATGTTGTAACAATTTTATAAAATTTGTTTATACATATGATTAATTACTATTTTTCTTCTGTAAAATGACTCAATACACTAATTTTTTCTTGACCTTTTAAAAATATATTAATTCCCCCCGAAAAATGTCACAATATATTAGTAGACTATTACATCCAATTTTACTGTTAATCAACTTTATAAGAGTAGTAAAAAGATAAAAAATACACTTATTCTTTAATTTTAATTAATTATATTCTATTTTTATTTTAAAAAATATTTTTTAGGATTAAAAATACATTTTTATATTTTTGACAAATTTGAAAATAAAAAAAAATAAAAATATTTTTTAAAAAATAAAAAATTTGAAAATAAAAAATATTTTTTACTTTTTATTTTTAAATTTGTCAAAAATGTGAAAATAAATTTTTTATTTGTATGAAAAATTTAAAAAGAAATAATTTAATTTCTTCTTAAATTATTTTTTAAAATAAAAAAAATAAAAAAATATTTAAAAAAAAAACTTTTTTTATTTTTTATTTTAAAATTTGTCAAAAAATATGAAAATAAATTTAAAAATATTTTTTAAAGCAAAAATATAATATAATTAATTAAAAATAATAGACAAAGGCATTTATATATTTTTATTGCTCTTGTAGGATTGACTAACGATTGCTTAATGACAAAATTTGATAGCAGAGTTTAGTAGGCCTAATTTGACACAGCTTATGAAAATAGCTTTTAATACGGAGAAAAGTTCTATTCCTAAAAGTGATACTTCCAAAAACAATTAACTGTATATTTGTGTTTGGTAAAATACAATATAAAAGCTGCTTATAAACTAATAATAGATAGATTTGTTATTGTTAACAAAAATGAAGAATATTTTTGTCTATTAATTTTTTAAAATCAGCTACGCGTTTAATCTAAAATTCAGCTATCTTGAAAAGTTTTAATTTTTCACTTATCCAAAAAGTTGAATTTTAGCTATCCAAATAATTGCTTTTATTAATTTTGATATTTACCAAACACTATAAACTGAGTCAAAATTAGTTTTTCACCCAAAAAAGCTATTTTTTCCCTTCTATAAGCTATGTCAAACTGGCATGTAGTATATTATGACATTGTCAGAGGAAAGTTAATGCATTTTTGAAAAGTCATGAAAGATTTAATATATTATGACATTGTCAGAGGAAAGTTAGTGCATTTTTAAAAAGTTAGGAAAAATTTAATATATTACATCATTTTATAGAGAAAAAAATAATATTTAACCCTATTATATACTATAAATTTATCAAGTATTAACTAGCACATAAAAAATATATTTTTTTTATTATTTTTTCTTTATATTTTCAATCGATCAAGCTATTTAAATTTTGACTCGATATAAAATTAATAATCTTTATTATATAATATTTTTTTACGATCTCAATTTAAATTAATAAATTAAATTAATATTTTTTTAATTAATAAAATTTATAAATTCTAACTATATTAATTTATAAAAATTTTACTATATAATTTTTTTTTTTTTTATTGTACCGATGTAGTGACTCGAGTCATTTACTATACGATAATTCATGATATCATTTAATTCCAGCGAATTGAATGACTCATGCATAGAGGGTCCATAATAGTGGAAAGAGAAGAGAACACATGGTATATATTTATATACGACCAAATAATTGTCCAATCCTAAGAGATATAGTTAATAAGGAGATGGTGATAGTGCCAAACTGTCTTTACGAATGAAGCTATCCAAACAAGACCAAGTGAATCTTTAGGTAAGGACATATAGTATTTCATTAATTATTAGCACTAATCAATGTCACATGTTGTCATGTTATTTGTTTCATAATTTTTATTTTTATTTTCGAAATGCTATGAAAGGTTGAGATTATTTGCTCTTGAACCTAATTATTACATGTTAATCATAATCACTAATCATTTTTATTGTCATGAGGAAATGTTGAGTGACTCTAATCTTTCTGAAAATGTAGTTTTAGACTATAGAATGGAAAAAACTAGATAAATATAGAACACCCCTGCTAATTTGGAATGAAAGATTAGAGTTGAGAATATAATATATTATATATAAACCCTTCACAATTGTGAAGTGCTAGCTTGACATGTTAACTTGGCTAAATAGCTACTCATCCAATGTTAAAAGTGAATGGAAATTCTCAAGGGTTTGCATTGGGGAGAAGCCAAATTTTTCACAAAGGGAGGCAAAAAAATTTTATATTATAAATGTTGGGATTGGAGAGTCTATTTAATTGAGAGATCTTTATAATACATTTTGGTGAGAGATATGTTTATGGGTTTCATACCATATTTCAATTCAGAATTTTAAAGCATTAGGTTTATGGGTCATTTTTATATATATGTTTCTCCTGACATCTTAATAATTTTCCTCTTAAATATAAATTTTCACATTGGATTTGAACTCTCTTATGCGAAAGTCTTGAATATTTACGATAAAAAGTCTTAATACTTCACCGATTGAGGTACACTAGGAATCAATAACTTGCTCTTCTATGTAGAAGCAACCTACGAGATATGAACACCGCATAATACTTATTTATGCTAAACCAATGACTCTGATACCACATTTGATTTGAGAGCCCATTTAATTAAAAGATATTCATAATGAATTTTAGTGAGAGACACACTCATGGGTTTGACATCATGCGCCAACCCATTAGGTTTATGAGTTCTTCCCACATATATATTTCTCCATAAGTCCATATATTTTTACACTTAACATCCTAATAATAAATTTACAATTATCTAAAATAAAAATATTTTGCGATATAATTTATTAAAAAATTATCCAAATGAATTTATAAAATGAATTCTCTCCTAGTTAAACGTAAAATAATTAATTAATATAATAGTACGAATTTTATCAAATGTTAAGGGAAGTTAAATCGCTTACTTATTTTTATAGGAGTAAAAAAAAAAAACTATTTTAATAGTTTTATCTATTTTATTTTTATCAATAAGTGAGAAGCAAACAAATGAAATGTTGTGAAAATTATATTGAGAGAATTTTAATAAAATTATCAATTGAGTTAGAATTGGGTTAAAGAAGAATTTTTTTGACATTAATTTAAATTTTCATTATAATTGTTATTTTTTTAATAAATTTTATAATTTATTATATGATGAAAGGTAAAGGGATCAATTTATTGTTAATAAAAAGGTCAAATATGCAATTTTCTCTATTTAAAATAGTGTATTTAACTTTTTTATAAATTAAAATGTGTACCATTGGCCACTGGGTTAACTCATATGTTGGAACGTAGTTGCGTTGTAAAATAACAATTTATCTAGAATAGTTGGAGTTACGTTGTTGCAATATTTATTATTAATTACCATATAAACTTATTTTTATAACTTTTTTTAACCCCTTAAGTTAATATACACTTATATAATAATAATGTAGGACTATTAAATAATCTGCATTCAATCTAATATTTGAATATTCCATTAATATATTTGAATATGAGATTTTTTCCCCTAAACTATTCTTTAATGCTCATTAAAATTCACTAATACATCACTAATCCTGATATGCAAGTATTGAATTTTATGAATCAATTTAATCACGTAAAAAAGTCAAAATCAAAGAAATGAACTACTGATAATATTTTTCTTCATTTTCTTTCTTTTTTTTTTTATTTTATTTCCAATTATTTTTATTTTTTTTACAATTTTTTTTATTTTCTTTTCCAATAATATTATAAAGATTTTTAGTTATTTCTAATTGAAATTTATTTATGGTACTTTTTATTATTTTTATATTTCTAAACAAATTTATTTTATTTATAAAGTGTTCATTTCTGAATCTTTTACGTTTATTTTTAAATGTAAAGAATATATTTTTTTTAAATTTTTGTATCTGCCATTAATAATATTAATTGATGTTTGTTATAAATTTGTAAAATAAATATATTTATTATTTTATTATATATATATATATATATATATATAGGATTTTGAATTTGAATTTATTGTTGAAGTGTTATTAAGCTATGCATAGATTTTAATATAGTATGCAGTTGACAATGGGAAATATTTTTAATGTCATTTTACAAACATAATAAAAATATTGTAATTGATGAAAATATGTAATATAATAATATTATTATAATGCTATGATAGAAAGTTATACTTTTTCAATCAACCGTTGTCAGATAAAATGGCACCCTTTGCGTGCGGATTTGTTAAAAGCAAAAAATTAAAAGAGTAAACCACAAGCGTGCCTTTGACGCTAATTCCCCAATTTTGGGTTTTGTCTTTTATTTTTCCTCCGCTTTAAAAATAATTTAAAATGATAATAATAATTTTTAATTTAAAATATTTATTGAATATAATAAATAATTAAAATTTTAAATATTTTTACAATTTAAAAATTTTCTTTTATATTATCAGCACTTAAAAATTTAGTATTTAATTTTCAATTTTATCAAAATAGTTTGTGTTTGATATTAAATTTAAAATAATAATTTTTAAATTATAAAAATATTTTGAAAATTAATCAGTTTAAATTTTAAGTTAAAATTTTGAAAAATTATATTTTTTATCTTTATCCAAATCATGATTTAATTAAAATAATTATTTTTAAATAAAAAATAATTTTTAAAAACAAATAAAAACTCATAATCAAACAGACTTTTAGAAAATATTTGATAAAACTGATAATTAAATGTTAAAAAATTTAAGTGTTAAATTTTAAGTATTGAATAATTTAAGTGATATAATTTTTAAATTATAAAAATATTTAAAAATTTAATATTTTATTATATTCATTTTAAATTTTAAATTAATTAAAATTAAATAATTTAAAATAATTAAGTACTATAAATTCTAATTTTAACTGCTGAATCTGATTAATAAACACCATTGATCTCATATTGTTGGTTGTCTAGTTAGTCTTTAAATCCTTAATTTAGATATATTATTATTTGTTGCTATCACACATGTTATAAGCTATAGTTGACTTAACATGAAAATAATTATAAGCCTCATAACTTGCTAAATTATTGTTGATTCTTTCTATTAAAATATTAAAGTTCTATTTTAACATTTCAGCATTAGATTATTACAATTATTGTTGCATATGCAGTATAGTCCTATCGTAAGTATACATGCGATTTAAATAATAAATTTATATTTAAATTTTCTCCTTTCTTATATAAAAAAAATCTCAATTATTATCTCATAATATAAAAAATTAAAATTTTAAAAATTAAGTCAGATATGTAAATTAACTCTCGATTTTATTAATTAAGATTTGATTATTGATGTCAAAATATAAATATTTTTTTTTTCGAATATAAATCCTTTAATTTCAGTGTGAATAGTTTATACTGAATCGTAAAAAAAAAAGAATAATTTAATAAGGTATATAAAAATTAATCAGCAATACTATTTTATTTTTAAAAAAATAAAAATAATATAAGAAATTAAGAAAGCATACTCTAATATACATATCTTTTTATCTAACTAAATTAATTAATTATTTCACACACACATATGTGTGTGTATGAAGTAATTATGAATCAAACCCATTTGAGTTAAACAATAAAAACTATCATCAAGTTTGATGTTTATAGAAACCTTTCTTTAATTAGCAAGTAAATTGTTGAAATATTTAAAAGAGCCAAAGATTAAAACATATATATATTTTTTTATATCGCTGACCTCTTTAAAAGAGCCAAAGATTAAAACATATATATATATTTTATATCATTGACCTCTTTATTGCCCTAATCAGGTAGTATCAGATGGTGAAGGGAGGTAATTTAATTTTATATTAATTAGTGACTATTTAGTTTAACTGTTAGGAGATGGTTGATTTTTTTTATTTTTTATTATTAAAAAAATTTAATAATTATCAACTTTTAGATACCTCAATAGTTATTATTTGTAGAAATTTTATTTTAGAACTTTTTTTTAATTAATTGATAACTGATATTAGCTATTTTTATTATATTATTTTTATAAAAAATTATTAATGAAATTATTTTTTTAAAATTAATTTTCATATAAAATTAATAAATTGATTAACCATTATTAACTACAAACTATCAATTATTATATATATATATATATATA
>CANXYC011549821.1:0-25844 GCA_948193065.1 Aleurites moluccanus | reverse complement strand
TCCAATTTCTTCCTAACAGCCTTTGATGTACTCTTACATGTGTAAAACTATCTAAAACATGCATATTCATTCAATTTAAGCAATAACATGCATCATACATAACATATAAGCAAACACAGAATCCCCTTAGGTTTGCCTCTTTAAACTTATGTTCTAAGCCTTTAAGCTAGGGTGTTACATGCACCCGGCATGGACACCATGGAAATACTTTTAGCCACCTCACTCAAGAAGCAAGAGAATAACTTTCGTATTGCTTTAGACCATGCCCTTGATAGACAACACCAATCCATCCTCACTGAGGTGAAAACAATGATGGGTCAAGGGTCAAGTACTCATCAAGTCAATACTCCTAATGCAATTTCATCCCTTCCACCTAATCCTGTTATTGATCTGACAAATAGTGGGAAAGCTCCAAAAGTTGTCATTCCCCTAGCTATCAATTTGAATGGTCAAACATCTCCATCCTCCTCCCCAAATCTTTTTCATGGAGGAGAAAGCTCCAACCCGACCGAAACCAAGAAGTTAATGGAAAAATTCGAAGCTATGGAAAGGTTTTTCAGGAACATCAAGAAGCATGAGGATCTCATTAATGTTGATGCTCTTACTCTTTTTCCGAATGCTAGGGTTCCTCCAAAATTCAAGATGCCTAGCATGGACAAATTTGATGGCATCACTTGCACAAAGACCCATTTAAAGATGTATGTGGGAGCCATGAACCCATTAGGGGGTGGACAATAAGCTCCTTGCTCAATTGTTCCAGCAGTCGCTCACAGGTGCTACAATGAGATGATTTATTGACTTGGACACCAATTTTAAGAAAACTTGGGATGATATTTCCAATGCCTTTGTCAAGCAATATCATTACAATATCGAGGTGGACATCACCAGACGAGATTTGGAGATCACCAAACAACAACAAAGGGAGTCTTTCTCTATTTTCCTCACAAGATGGAGGGCTAAAGCAGCCCAAATGATGAACAGACCCACTGAGCAAGAGCAAATTTATATAATTATCAAGAATCTTATCCCAAGTTATCACACTTATCTCTAAACCCAGTACTTGTCAGATTTTAAAGCTCTTATTGCCACTACTTTGAAGATAGAGGATCTGATCCAAGGCGGGGCAAATCAAAGAGGAATCCTCTAGTTCAAGGTATAGAAAAAACACCTATTATGGCCACAATACTCCCTCCAATCAGAAAGGCGGGGAAGTTGCTGCTATTTCCAATCGTCCTTCTATGAGACTTGAAAAGGGGTCCTTCACTGATTTGGGTATGCCCCTGAGCTTCGTTTACAAGATCTCATTGACATTGGAGATATCCTTCCCCCTAGTCTGATATCTGACGCCCCCATTTACCTTCGAACCGTTATCAATCCCTTCAGATCTAAAGATTCAGATTAGGAGGAAAGTAAATGGAAATAAACCCCACCTCATTAACCAACAAAAGCCCAAATTGGTATAGTTTATGGAGGAATTCAAGCCCAGTTAATCTGACCTGTCTGAGATTGAATTCAAATCAGAGTCTAAGTCCAAGTTAGAGTCTGTTGACTTTATTTCTTCTTTTTCCTCTATAGAGACTGTAAAGGATCTCCCTGGTCCTTATTTTAATTTTGATGTAGTCCATGAGGATGAAACTTTTGTTTGCAATTAAAGAGTTCAATTTTCCTCTTATATCCTTGAGTCTTTTTTCCCTCTCCCTGAATCCAATTTAAAAGAGGCATCAAAAGAAAATGAAATAAATGAAATAAAAGAACAAAATAAAGAATCAATAAATCTGGGCATAGATGATAAATTGAAATTCACATTCATTGCATCATCATCAAGATAAGGCTTCTTTAGTCAAGATTGTTCAAGAATTTTCAGATTGTTTTGCCTGGCAACCTGAAGACATGATAGATATCAATCCAAGCATAGCAACCCATAAGATTCCGAGCTATGAGGATGTGAAGCCTGTAAAACAAAAGTTATGAAGGATGAAGGTAGAATGGTCTCTCAAGATCAAAGAGGAAGTTGCCAGGTTATTGAAGAACGGTTTCATTGAACCTGTCACTTACCCTTCATGGCTAGCCAACATAGTGTCTATCCCAAAGAAGGATGGGAAAGTAAGAATGTGTGTGGATTGCAGGGATCTGAATAAAGCTTGTCTAAAAGATGATTTTCCTTTACCTCATATAGACTTATTGGTTGACCACATGGTCAAATATGAAGCAGTCTCCTTGACTGATTTATATGCGGGTTATAATCAAATACAAGTCTATCCATCTGACAAGGAAAAGATAGCCTTTGTGATAGAATGGGACACCTACTGCTACAAGGTCATGCCTTTTAGTTTAAAGAATGCCGGGACAACATACCAGAAAATGGCTCCGAAAAAATGCAAATGGAGATACGTAGGCAACCCACCTTGGGTATAGTCCAAAGCATAATAAAATTATCATTTTTTTATGTCCAGATTAATTAATTTGTGCTCGCTAAGTTGAAAACTTGAATAAGGCGGCTTAGGCAAAAATTAGAGCAGCTCGGCTAGTTGAAAACCCGAAAGGGTAACTCGGGCAAAAATTAGAGCTAAAAAATTAAAAAAATCAAAAATAAAAAAAAAAATCATTTTCTGAGTCAATCATCATAGCAAAAGTTGCTAACAAGTCCTCGTCAGAGTCATCAAAGTCATTTCAGTACCTTGGCGTCAAATGATTAATCTGTCACGTCTCTTAGCTAATTGGCTAAGTTGTCTTTGTCCCATGACAAGGGTATGTCCTTTTGTGTCAATCATCACATCTCTTAGTCAAAGCAGTTAAATGGCTAAACTACTCTAATCCCTCGTCAGGGGCATATTTTTTAAAGTCAACATCTAGTCACTGTGGCTAAGTAGATTAAATTCATCATCAAAGGATAAGTAATCCAAAGCCATTATTCATTGAGTTGATTGTCCAAATCATCAAATCAAAAAGTCTTTTTCTTTCATGATGAATGACTTTTCTTTCAAGTCATTTGACTCGTATGTCAGTTCTAAAGAATCCAACCAGCAAAGTGTCAATCAAGTCGTTGACCTGTGTGTCAGTCCTACTGGTCCAAACCGACAAAGTGTCAGTCCCAAGAATCTTTTCAATCTCAAATAGTGAGAATAGCTCCATTTGTTTTTTCCATAAGACAAACTCATAAAACCTTCCATTTCCCAAAAGCAAGTCCAAGCCCAAGGGGCAAAGCAGAAAGGATTCAATGGTTTGAGCAAAAAGGGTTCAGATTTCCTCTAATCATCATCAGTGAAACCAAAGTAGAAATTCTCAAGTGATCCTTGGATCGTCTAAATAGCCAAGCCCTCATTACCAAATTTAAAACCTATTGCCCTTTTGAAGTTAGTTAGGTATGGAATCAAGAGTGGATCACGAATCAAGGTCCATGAGCCTAAGTAACCAAGTTATCTTTTTGAAGGTCTGAACCTATCTGAAAAAGCCTCTAGCCTGAGACAGAGCCAACCACAAATTCATCTTTCATAAACCTCATTGAACAAAGTCATATTTGGCAAGAACTAAGCAGACAAACTTGCAAAGCCAATCCTTCGGTCCAAATTAAAACCAATCAACATAGCCTTCCATTAGGTGTCCAAAATCGAACCGACAGGACCAACTCACATAGTTGATCTTTAGGAGTCCAAAACCATTATGACAAGGCATACCTGACCTTAGCCTTCCAAGTTAATGTTTGAACCAATACTGAGCATGGCATCATCCTCAATCCAACATACTCGGTCAAAACTGAATGTGGCTTCAAAACCTTACCTCTTTATGGTCACTACCTAACAAATTGCCAACTCCTTCTCAAACATTAATGACCACCAAAGTGATCTAAGTCATCATTCCTCAAAAACAGGCCATCTCTTCGAATCACAGTCCCCAAAAATGGGTCATCTCCACAAGAACCCAAGTGCAGCCCTTAGTCCAAATCCTATTCAAATCCATGACCCAAGATCAACCATAGTCTCAACCTTTGATCCGAGATCAAGTCCTAAACTTACTTTTTGATCCAAGATCAAACCCTATTTAAATCCAAGATACCAGATTAGCCAAAATCTCACCGTTTTATCAAACCTAATGCAGCCTTTGATCCAAGATCAACGCCTTTAATGTAACCCTCAAAGATCAACAAAATGACCAAGTCACCCCTTTCCACAAGTCACTTTCCTTCAAAAAGTGGAGCATCCTGCTAAAATTTCAATCATCAATCTAACATTTCTCATAAATTGTCACCTTACAATGTATATCAACCTTTCACTGGTTCAAGGTATTAAATTTGTCAAAACATATATTAGAAACAGGATGCACATGCAAATTCAAAGCCTCAATCAGTGTCAATCAAAGCTCATTGAACCCTCCAAGGGTAATTACATTTTCCAAACTAGAACCGAATTAGGTTTGCTCTTTTGAAAAAAAAGCAATTGCCTAAAGAGCTTAGTTTTTCACTTCTAGCCTAGTATAGAGTTAGGGCATTGCATCTTATTAAATTCTTTTCGATTTAAGGAATCCTAAATTGCATTATTTCTACAGACTTTGGAAAATCTCTTAAGCCATACATCATTTCCTTCAACTCAAAGGTTCATAAGTCACATATCATTAAAGTCTCACCTATTAATTTTGAACTTGAGAAACCAAAAATTATTTTAAGCCCAAGTAGCCCTTGGCAAACCAAAAATCATTTTAATTCCAAGCAACCCTTGGCAAACCAAAAATCACTTTAATCCCAAGCAGCCCTTGGCAAACCAAAAATCATTTTAAGCCCAAGCAGCCCTTGGCAAGCCAAAAATTATTTTAAGCCCAGGTAGCCCTTGGCAAACCATTTTAAGCCCAAGTAGCCCTTGGCAAGCCAAAAATCATTTAAAGTCCAAGTAGCCCTTAGAAAGCCAAAAATCATTTTAAGCCTAAGTAGTCTTTGGCAAGGCAAAAATCATTTTAAGCCCAAGCAGCCCTTGGCAAAATCAAAATCTATTTTCCACCCAATTTCATTATGAAAGATGTTTAAAAATCAAATTCCATTTTTAATCTAGTTTCATTCTGAAAGATGTTTGAAATCAAAATCCATTTTCCATCCAATTTCATTATGAAAGATGTCTGAAAATTAAAAATCTATTTTCCATCTGACTTCACCCTGAAAGATGCTTGAAGCCAAAACTCTTGAACATTCATCCAATGTGCTTAACATAACACCAATATCATCCTTAGCACAACATTCTTATCAGCCTAGCATAGAGTTAGGATCCCTCATTCTGAGACCTATAGCGGAGTTAGGGTTCTCATTTCTAAAGTTAAATATCCTTAAGATTTATACCAAAGTAGAGTTAGGCCTCTCCTTTTCTAAAGTCAACCATCCTGGCGAATCCTTAGGGTTTATTTTCTCCAACATATGGCAACTATCCTAAGGCATAGTTAGGACCTCTCTATTCAAAACCTATTGCAAAATAGGTTCCTCTTGTAGAATCATCCATCTCAGGTCATCCTTAGGTTTCACATCTTAAACCTAGCACAATTTAAAAATATCCTCCCTAAGGGTAGCCTTAGGAACTTGTCAAACTATCTTAAAGGTAGCTTTAGGATCTTTTCGGATTATCCTAAGGGTAGCTTTAGGATTTCATCAAACTTTTCTAAGGGTAGCCTTAGAAGCTCTTCAGACCATCCTAAGGGTAGCTTTAGGATCTTTTCAGATCATCCTAGGGGTAGCTTTAGGATCTCATTAAACTTTTCTAAGGGTAGCCTTAGAAGCTTTTCAGACCATCCTAAGGGTAGCTTTAGGATATTTTCAAATCATCCTAAGGGTAGCTTTAGGATCTCATCAAACTTTTCTAAGGGTAGCCTTAGAAAGTTTTCAGACCATCTTAAGGGTAGCTTTAGGATCTTTCTAGATCATCCTAAGGATAGCTTTAGGATCTTTTCAGATCATCCTAGGGGTAGCTTTAGGATCTCATCAAACTTTTTTAAGGATAGCCTTAGAAGCTTTTCAGACTATCCTAAGGGTAGCTTTAGGAACTTTTCAAACCATCCTAATGATAGCTTTAGGATCTCATCAAACTTTTCTAAGAGTAGTCTTAGAAGCTTTTCAGACCATCCTAAAGGTAGCTTTAGGATATTTTTCGACCTTTTTAGGAGCATCTCTTCATACCCTTCCTAGAATAGCCTTAGGATATTATTACCTTATCATGGTAGCCTGTGTCCACTATCATCATGATTACTTTTCTAAAAAAGCAACCATGCTGAGGGGCAGCTATGAATACTGATTTTTTACACTTTTCGGACTTGTGCCAAGCCGAACAACATTAACCGGAGCCTGAACCATTCATAAACAGACTCAAAAACATCAAAAAAAGGCTCTGGCCCATGCCGCCGCCACCCCCCTTAGGCGGCGGGCCCTCCCTTTAGGGTGGCAGCTAGTAGCATGTGGTGCAGTGCCGCCCCCTTTGAGCCCATGTGCCACCCTCCCTCTCTGGCGATGTCGCCGCCCCCGTCCGACGGCAATCCTCCTTCTTCCCAGCGGCAGTTCCATTCCAAACCAGTTTTTTCCAAATCCCACATTGAAAAATGATGGGATTTGACTCTCCGAACCTCTACTATAATTATATGATCCCCTTGACCTAGTTCTGGGCCCCGAAATCTCTTGAAGTCGAATTTTTCTTCTTAGATTTCTTCTATTCTCCCTCATATACCTATTTTTCTTATTTTCTTTAACTCTCTTTGAGTCTAAAGTATAACTTTTTAGGGCTTATGGAGTCCATTTTCTTTAGTTCTCTTTGAGCTAAAGAATGACCAAATCTGAGGCGTGTGGAGCCTCAAAATCATTTTTAATATAAAATCACTCTTTTGGTTTGCTTGTTTTCTTTGAAATTGTCAGATAAAAGACAATCTGACCGTCTTCCCGGGCTTCAATCTGTCTAAGGTGGAACTCTGATCCGGGCGAGCAATCAGACCGTCGCCTCCCCAAAAAGCAAGATAAAAGACAATCTGACTGTCTTTCTTTGCTTCAAATCAATCCAAAGTGAAACTCCAATCCGGGCGTGCAATCCGACCGCCGCCTCCTCAAATACCAAGGGAGAAGGTATCGTCTCCTAACTCATCTTCTTTACTTTGATAGAGCATCAAAATAAAGAATCAAAAACATGATACATTGGGCATAAAATCAACCCTCCTTCGCGAGAAGGAAGAACTATATGGGCTTTGATTCCCATTCAACGAGATACGCAAGCAAGTTGTATAAAAGCTTCAAATCCAAAAAAGACAAAAACCATCTCTTTTTCTTTGATTATTTGCTTTATTTTATTTGTTGAATGTATTTTTTGGGGAATGTGTGATCAACTTAGAACCCATAAGGGCTAGAGTTGATATCCCCTATTTTGAGATTTTGATGCGTAATAATTTACTTTCTTTTATCGCTTTCTTTTGATTGTTTTACTTGATTGCTTATATTTCAATTGTTTATCTGTTTATTTACTTGCTCATGCATCTTATATGTCATTCTTTAATTGTTCATGAAAATCATTTTAAATCGAGGTTAAAATTAAAAGTCAAGTTCAACCGAAAACCTAGTCCCTAAATCCTCTTTGGTTTCAAAGACTAGTGCACCTTTTTTATTCCTTTGGGATAAAATTGAAGTCAAAATGGGTTTTTACCTTAAATTTTCCCAATAAAAATAACTTAATGTGGCGACTTCAAAATCAAAATTATTTTCAAATTAAAAAAGCTAAGGACGTCTCCTCTGTGAGAAATTGTCCCAAATGAGCATTCCGATCCCATTTTAGAGGACCACGGATGTAGTGCTCGAGCAAGGCCTCACACAATCATAAAACTTAATAATCGATACCCATAATAAATTCTAACTGCAAGTAGTAAAAATAAAAATTTAATTTAACTAATATAAAATTGTACTAATAAAAATTTAAAAATAAACCCAAAATAATAAAATTATTCTAAAATTAAAAATAAACAAAAATAAAAATAAACTATTCTAATATTCAATCAAATTAGGAAGATAATAATAAAGAATAATTTTCATCCTTGTGAAGCAGCTGTATGACCATATTTAGAGACTCCATGACCTTCATTTCAAATGTGTCTATCCTTGCAATAATGTTTGCTCCATCAGAAAGGACCCCTAATGCACTACCACTACTAGATTCAACTGCTTTTTCTTTTTTTGGGATTCAACTCTAGCTCTCTTAGGAAGAGGTTGCTCTTGGTCAAGAGTTCTGAGCCATTCATATTTTTATTCCTCTTTATAAACTAGGCTCATATTAACTAAACATTGTATATCAAAAATATTGTCACTAGAAATCCTTTTCATGGTGCAACTTGCACTTATTAAAATTCCTAATAAGAGCATCAGTTGAAATGGTGACAATATTTCCTATACTAATATATCCTCTTGCTAAAGTTTCAATGGTAAATTTGGATTTTCATCCAATGTCCGATGTTAATTCTTCTATATGTAGCCATGCATCATATCATAAATAAATCTGCTCTAGTTTCTTTGTCATGGCTATGCCCTCTTCCAAATAAATAATAGATCATAAACCTATGAATTAAACGCAACAATGGATCAATGAAGATGATATCTCTAGCAAAATCAGGTTGAATATTTTAACCATCAGTCAATAAGTTCCAAGCCCTATCATGCTCTCAATCTCGAGGTATATCTCTATAATTCTCATTTGGAAATTCAAGAATTTCATTAAATTGGGTATCATAAATTAAATACCTCTTTCCAAGTAGTTCTAACCATAGCATGTCATTATCTCCCTCCTCATAGGACTTTAGAAAGTGAATTGTTAGGGCTTTGAAGATAAGAACTTACATTGAATTGACTTTGTCCTAACCCATGAACAGATCAATTGTTGGCACCTCTCTTTTTTCTCCCAACATTGTCAAGAGATAAACATACCCGTGAAATCATTTGAACACGCTCGTACTGGATCTTTTAAAGTTTAACACTGTTGCGTTAAATCCTGCACATCTGTAAAGTCACAAAACCAAAACACAACGTTTTAAAACAAATAAAACTTAATTGATTGAACATGGGCGTGTAGCCCAAATGATACAGGCTTGTGGCCATTTTGGCCATCAATATGGGTGTGTTGCCAACCACATGGACATGTAACCCTAACTCAAGTACGGACATGTTTGCCCTTTCACAACTGTATCACATCTTTAGCATAATTAATTTTATTTTTTGTTTATTTCTTTTATTTTTGTATTTATTCATTTATTTTATTTATTAATAACATAATATATAAATATACAAATATCTTACTCTCTATTTTCATATACACCTAGAAAACTAAATTTTTGACAAAAATAAATATTCTACCAAACTAAAGTAAAATAAATTAAGATAATTATTTAAACATGAAAAATAATTTCTTAAAATTAACCAAAATCAGAAAAAAATTCTAAAAATAATAAAATTTAAATTGTGGCGGATTAACTTATATCAAGTGTTTTTTAATATCATAAACTAGACGTTAGAGATCCATCAACTATTAAGGATATAACCTTATATATGAAAGAGTTTTTGGAAATTTCTTCATAAACTTCTCTCTTGTAGACTTTTTTTTGCCTAAGTAGTAAAATGCTAGCTCCATCGAAGATTTTTTATTATTTGAATTTTCTTAAATTAGGAAGACCTTATATGGGTTCTCCGATAGCACAAATGCCTAGTCTTTAATATAGTCTATGCAATTAAATTTTTCAATTTCCATACAAACACTTTGAGAATCAAATGCTTATTATATTACTTCTTCTTGATTATAGTTAATATGACTTTGTGAAAATTTAATCTCATCATTTTGAATTGAATGAAATATTTTATCATCTTCCTACATCATTTCTTCTTATTCTTATTCTTGGAGACATTTTAAAATTACACTCACATGTTCTTCTATTTTTTAGGTGGATTGTTCAATATTTTGCACAACCATATTAGTCTTTTTATTGTATTTTTTATTCATTTCAAGGTACTTTTGCAAAGTTTCCTCCAAAGTAAATTCATGCAAAGTTTTAGATTGAATTTGAATAACAAGTTGACGTACCTGAGTTTCAATTTTATTGGTACTAGTTTATGTAGAATCAAACCATCGATTAGCTTCTTCTTGTTGTTGACCTGTTATCTTAATGAAATCTTTTAGAGTTTCTTCTAAAGTTATTTTTTTATCTATCTTGCTCGCATATACGAAGATATTGTTGAAGAGTTTCTTTTAATGGTGATTGTCTTTGTTTAAAATAATAATCAACTGGTGGTTGCTCATATCCATAATTTTGAAAATCATTATCATAGTCCCAATATGTGTTGTAATTTTGTGGTGGATGTGAATAACAATTTTGATAATTATTTGAGAAATGATCCCCCCACACTAATCACATAACTAGAAAGAAAATTGATAATAATTAAGCTGCATAAATTCTCTATTAGACAATTTGACAATTTATACTTTTAAGTTCATAATTTGATAAATCAATTGATCATTATCCATGATAATTAATTTATCAAATAAAATTTTTAAAACAAAAATTAACACATAAAATATAGTAATAACATAGTAAATAGAAAAAATAAAAAGAAACAAAATAAGTTACTAATAGTCTAAAGGCAAAAAATGTAAATAGTAAAAATTTATAATTTTAAAAATAAATAACAAAAGTAACACAATTAGTGACACAAAAATAAAAGGCAATAAAATATAATATTTTTATTTTTATTATAAATTTTATTTTAAAAAAATTATATATATATATATATATATATATATATATATATATATATATATATATAATAATAATAAAAAAAATTGAATAAATTAACAAGGTAATATAAATTACAGAATAAAATAAAAGAGGACAAAATAATATAAATTGCAAGTAAAATAAATAGGTTAAATAAATTGCAAATAATTAAAATAAACTAAAGCAATAATTGAAATAATAAAGCAAATTAAATAAAAGTTAGACTTAATAGAGTACTAAAATAAAATAAAATAGAATAAAAATTAACGTAAAGAACAAAAGCAACAAATAAAATAATTAGTCACTGCAACTTTAAAAAATCTAAAAGATAAAAAGTAATATTATTATATTATATTATATTTTTTTAATTATTATTATTATTATTATTATTTTGTCTTTTTCTTTCCGCTCCTGGGAAACTTTTTCTTTTGTTTTATTTTTTTTTTTCTTTTTCTATGTATTGTTCGCTTTTACTTTTTTTTTTCTTTGATTTTCTCTCATTTTTTTTTTATTTAGTTAATCAATAACAATCTTAATTAAAATTAATAATAATAAACAATAAAAAAATCACAAAATAACAAAAGAAATAAACTCAAAAATTTAATTGTACTAATAACATTACGCAAAACACCTTTCTCAGCAATAACTCCAAAAACTTGACCATCTTAAAATGTACAGTACAAAATATGAAAATAAAAGGAACGGTTGAACTTGCAAATATACAAGGTTGTTATAGTAATTGTAAGACATCAAAGATTATTCTCTATCAGAAAGAATTGATCGAGGTAAATGTAATTGAAAACTATTACGATTGAAAATAAATAAAACAAAAAAAAAAAATAAACAAAATCCTAAATAGTCTTATTAAGATTGTGGTGATTGTAGTAAATTAAAAAAAAAAAAGCTTTTAAAAAAATGGATCAGAGAAGTCAGTAACCCAAGAGAGAGAGAGTGTGAGCAAGTGCGCTTTTATGAACAAGAAAGTGAGAGAGAGAGAGAGAAAGCTTTTGTGAGTGTTGTGAGCAAAAGTGAGCAATTATGAGTTTTATGAAAGTGAGCAATGGTGAACACAGTGAGGAAATAAAATTTTGAGTGATTTAGAAAATGAATATCAAGCAGAAAGTAATCACACCACACCAAGTAGCACAAACAACAAATATCAATTTAGGGTTTAAATGGACAGATGAATTAACGTAATATAATTTATGCATCAATTAATTTCATAACCATTCAATCATTCAATTATATATGATTCGACCGACAGTCTATAATTAAATAAATTAAAAGATTAAGGGAACAAATCTATTTTGCCGATAGATGCTTCTAAATTATTTGCTCATTGGCCGCGACAGCAAACAACCAGTGATTAATTGAATACATAAACCAATGCGAAAATAAATTACAATATGGGTCGTTGCTAGTTCAACAATATGAAGAAAGGTTTATATTAGATTTTCTATTGAATGGTTTATATTAGATTTTCTATCTCAATAAAAACCCTTACGAAAGAAAGAAATACAATAGAAATTAACCCTAAATAAACTAAATGCTCTTGGATATCAACTGTATTACAGAGAACAAAGAGAAGTGGAGAGAGAGGGAAGAGAGGAGATGTATCATAATGAGACTATTGCCTCCTTTTATTATTTTTTCTTCTTCCCTTAAACAGTGATCCAAAATTTGATTCATGTTAATTTTCATTAAACTTGTTTCCTTCCTTGACTCTCAATCTTCTCATCTGATTTAAAATTCAAATTGCATAAAATCACTAAGTAATTCACAGCTTGCATATTTGGGCGTGTTACTTCACAACATGGGCGTGCTATACTTCTATTGAATGGACACCGGCGTGCTGAACTCTGCACAACTGTATTAGGTTGCTGAGTTGGTTTTGGGTGGTTGGCTAAAACCAATAAGCACCGTCATATTGATCTGGTGGCACGGGTGTGCTGTCTTTCAAATCATGGGCATAGGTGTGTTGTGATTAGCACAGCTGTTTTGGATTTGGAATGTAGCATAAGCATGCTGCATAGGCGTGCTGGCCTAAATATGTCGGCTTAAGCCCAACTTGATCTTTAAATCCATCTTCCAAATCCTTCTTTTAGCTCAATTTCTGATTTACATAATTTTTTACTAAAATACCTGAAAAGTAATAAAAAAAACATAAAAAAAAATGTTAGCCAAGGTATTATTAGTAATTTATTAAAAATATTATTAAATACTAATAAAAACTAATTGAATTAAATAAAATATTATTAAAATATATAGGAAAAATAGTGAAAAAAATGTGTTGATCAAGGACTTCATTTATTTTACTGTGTTTTTTTTTCTGTTGGATTTGTTTGAACTTAGTGAATTTATTTACTATTATTGAATAAGACGAGATAAGATTTTTTATTTTATTTTATTTTATGACTTTAAGTAAATGAAGTCAGATTTTGAGCTATAACACGATAAATGAAAACAACGACATAATGACTTTGACATATGACTTTAAATGAACTGAACAAAACAATGCTTGAAACTTTGTCAGAATATGGTAATTGAGGTCCAATAAAAATAAGACTTCTTTCATTTTCATTTTCTTTTTTTTTTTCCTGTTTTTTCTATTTTCCTTTTTTTTTTTTTTTTTTTTTTTTTACATTCTTTTTTAAAATGCTCTAATTTTGGACAGAGCCACCTTTTTAGGTTTTCAACTCGACGAACTATTCTAATTTTTGTCTAAACTGCCTTTTCATGGTTTTTCAACTTAGCGAGCTAGCAGAAGAATCAATTAATGCAATTATATTGGCACAAAATGATAGTTTTATTATGATTTGGATCGTGCCCAAATGGGTTGCCTACATTTTTCCAACATATATATATATTCTTGTCATTCTTTTCTGTGAGAATCAGGTTCACGTAGTTTTAATTACAAAACTCACTTTAAAATAGAATTTACACAAAATATATTTTTAACTGATCCATATTACAAGGACTCGAGAATTCATTCCCATCCATATCCATAACTTCTTCTAAACAAAATCTTCTTAAGCACATACAGGTCAGTCCAATTAGATCGGAATTTTCCTCTTAGATCATGAATTGGAGCTCTAATTTCCTTCAACACCAAGTTCCTTTCTTCCAATCCTTTGTCAGTTACCCTCTTGTTGAAATGCCTAGACAATATTTGTTGATAACCTTGAATTTGATACAAAACATTCATCCATTTTCTCATCTATGGCATTCAACTAGTCATGATACCCTTTGATCCATTTTGCTTCATCAAGTTGGCTTTCATGCATGACCTTTGCAAATTGGACTTGCATCTTAATCAAGAGGACTGCTTCTGTCCAATATACCAGGGAATAAGGTGTTGCCCCAGTTGGGGTACGAATGGATGTCTGATATCCCTATAATGCAGATGGAAGGTGCTCGTGCCAATTTTTATAGCTGGTGATCATTTTCTGCAGAATAGTATTAAGGGTTTTATTTGTTGCCTCAACTACCCTATTGGTCTGAAGATGGTCAAGTAAAGACCTATGATGTTGTATCTTATCCTTCTTATGGAAACTAACTACCTCTTTCTGAAAGTGCGAGCCATTGTCAGTCACTATCTCAAATGGCAACCCACACCGACAATTGATGTTAGTTTGGATGAAGTGTGTCACCTTTTTTGCATTCAACACTTGATATGAAGCTGCCTCTACCCACTTTGTGAAATAGTCAATGGCCACAAAAATATATTTGCGTCCATTTGAAGACTTTGGACTGATGTTACCAATGACATCAATACCCTAAGTTGCGAAAGGCCATAACATTGCTATTAGATGTAGCGAAACAGGATCGCCTTTAAAGCTTTGCGAATATTTGACACTTATGGCAATTTTGTACATACCTAGTAAAGTCATTATTCACGGTCAACCAAAAATATCCCAAATTCATGATCTTCCTTGCCAAGGCAAAACCATTCATATATGGTCCTTTCTTACCATCATGAACCCATTCCATTATCTGTTGAGCTTCATTTTCCATCATACCTCTAAGGTGAATATTATCCCACATCCTTTTGTATAATACATCACTATTTGGCATGAAATTATTTGCTAATTGCCTTATCATTCTGCGATATGATTTTGATGCCCCTTTTGGATATTGCTCGTTCTTTATAAAAGTGAATATATCCTAGAACAAGGGCTTACCATCGGCCAATTGAATTTCCATATAAGTTGTATCATACCCAGGTTGTCTTCGAATTTCAATGACCGCTAGCCTAACTATCTTAATGCCCATCATATCTATCATGGAAGCCCGAGTTGCCAAAGTATTAGCAAACTGATTCTTAGCTCAAGGTAAATAATAGAAAGATAACTCATGAAAATTCTCAGCGAGATCGTTTACGTGTTGATAGTAAGGAACTAAATACTCTTCTCTTATCTTCCATTTACCAAAAGCTTGAGAAAAAATAAAGTTAGAATCCTTATAGACTTTCAGATAATCAATTCTCATATTAACAACACATTATAGACCACATATGCATGCCTTATTATTGGTCACCTCAAAAGCTAGCTTAATTGCCATGTTTAAATGATTCCCATTGAGTGTTACTAGCATAATGCCAGCACTAAAGCCCCTGTTATTAGCTGTTCCATCAAAGTACATCTTCCACACTTCTACTTTCAATTCTATGATATCCTCATCCGAGAATTCAAGCTTGAATGAGTCATAACCTTCTACAGGATCTATAGCCAATTTATTAGCTATGATGCTTCCCTTAATTGCTTTTCTCGAAACATATTTCATATCAAATGTTGCGAGAAGTGCCAACCATCGTGCCATTTTGCTATTAAGAATCAGCCTCTCCATAAGAAATTTAAAGGAGCTCTTATCAGCAATAACATGTGTGGCGTATGAACCTAAGTAATGTTACAGCTTATGACATACCAAAACCAATGCAAGACATAACTTTTCAATTTGATTGTACTTGAGTTCATGAGCAAGCATACACTTACTTAAGTAATAAATGGCATTTTCTTTATGGGAATCAATTGCATTTTGAGTGAACATTGCACCTATAGTTTCTTGAGTTACAGACAAGTATAATAGCAAGGGTTTCCCTGGTCTTGGAGGCAGCAAAATAGGTGGATTCAATAAATATTCCTTAATCTTCATAAAGGCTTGCTAGAACTCATCATTATATTATTCAGAAGCTCCTTTTTTTAATAGCTTGAAGACAGGGCCACATGGATCAGCCAATTAAGCAATGAACAGATTGAAGCACTGCAAGCATCCTAGAAAACCCCTAATTTCCTTTTCTATTTTTGGAGCAGGCATATCCAGAATAACCTTTGACTTAGATGGGTCAACTTATATTCATTTTTTTGCTAACCATGTATCCTAAAAATACACCAAAAGATGCACTAAAAAGGCACTTTGCAAGATTCAACTTTGGATTATACTGTCTAAGTTTGAGAAAAAATCTTTTTAGTGCATCTAAGTGTCCAACCACTATTTCAGATTTTATCACCATGTTGTCCACATAAACTTCTACATCTTTGTGAATCATGTCATGGGAAATAGTGTTTGTTAACCTTTGATAGTTTGCCCCTACGTTCTTTAATCCAAACGACATGTCTCTATAGCAATAGGTTCCCCATTATGTTATGAAGGTTGTCTTTTCTTTATCAGGAGGATTGATCTGGATCTAATTCTAATCTCCATACAAGTCAATCAACGAGATTGCTTTAAACCATACCATGCGGTCTACTAATAGATCAATGTGAGGTAAAAGAAAATTATCCTTCAATCATGCCTTATACAAATCCCTATAATCCATGCATCTTACCTCTCAATCCTTCTTCGGCACCGACACCGACACTATATTAGCTAACCATGAAGGGTAAGTAATTGGCTCAATGAACTTGTTTTTCAACAACTCGACAATATCCTCCTTAATCTTCAATGACCATTATGCTTTAAGTCTTCTCAACTTCTGCTTAACAGACTTCATGTATTGATAAGTTAGAATTTTATGGACTGCTATACTTAGATCAATCTCAGTCATATCCTCAGGTTAGCGAAACAGTCTATAAATTCCTGAATTTCTATGAACAAAGAATCCTTATCATGGTATAAAGATGCAATATATGTGAGTTTTGAATTGTCTTTTGTGCCAAGATTAATTGATTCTTTGCTTTTTTTTTTATTTCATTTATTTTTTTTATGTCTCATTTTAATTGGATTCATGAAAAAAAATATGACAAAAGAAATATAAGAGGAAAAGTGAAACTTTTATTGCTAGAAAAAGCCCCATCATCATGGTTATATCAAAAATTGAAAGAAAGGCCAAAGAGGCCTTTTACAAACTTTATACAATGAAAAGAAGAAACAGACTCAAAGGACTCTAACTCATTTAGATTCATACTCCAACTCAGACTTAGATTCAGTTTCACCAAGGCTAGTTATCTTCTTATAGTACCAATTTTGCAGGGAGGAGAGAGTGATCAGAATAAACTTCATAGGGTCTATTTCTACTCAATCTTCAATCATGGAAACTTGCTAAATGAGAATTGATTCCATATTCTCTTCCTAATCCCTTTCCAACATGTTCATAGTTCTTTAGGTTGAGCTTGACATAAAAGAAAATTTCAAAACCACGGGTCAATTTCTTGGTTAAGGGGCAATACCATGGCTCAAGAAAACCATAGTAAGGAAAATTCTATCTCTTTTTCATAAAATACCCATTCTAGGTTTTGAAATAAGGAAGCATTTGCCAATCAATAGACTTGCCTTTTCTTTTAGCCTCAGCCCTTAACTTGGCCCTCATCTGAACTTCTTCCTCATCATCTTTAGTAGGCTTATACCTAAGTCCAAAAGGCAAATTAGCCACAGGATAGACATTGAATAACATTATCTCTTGCTGGTTCTTCCCCAAAATTAGTCTAGGAAAATAATTTATTTTTATTATAATATTGGCCATAACTATATTCCCATAGGATTCAAAGTCAAAGGGGACTAGTTATTACCTTCTTCACCTTCAATGAATTGGATAGTGTAAAAAAAGAAACCCGATAATGGTATCTCAACAGGTTTGAGTTTGATTTCCAAAATGGGCACTGAGCTAGGGACCTCACTCTTCCCATGCATGTCACCTTTGATTATAACTATAGAAGTTCTATAAGAAAACTTGAGCTTTTGGTGAAGGGAAGTTGGAATGGCTTGAATTTATGGATCCAAGGCCTTCCAAGAATGAGATTAAAGTAAGTCGGTACATTAATTACTTAGAAGGGAATAGGTGCAGTCATTAACCTAACTGTCACATCTAAGGTAGCTACCCCAAAGACCTTCATCTTTATGTTGTCATATGCCTTCACAATCTAATCGGAGGGTATAAAATCTGCAGCCCTTAGGCCCAAGCAACTAGATACTTTTAATGGGCAAACATTTAAGGCCGACCTATTGTCAACAATCACCATTAAAACCGTCTTTCCTCTAGTCATGACAGTTATATAAAGAGCACAGTTGTGGCTTATTTCTCCTTTGTGCAAATCATGGTCATTAAAGGTAATGGACTTGTTAAGGAGAAAACTAAAGTTCTAGGCAAGATATCAGTAGGAGCCTGACATTGGTTCAAGGCCTTGCAAAAAGCTTAAAGATAAGGATACTAGGATTAGATGTGGCTCCAGATGGAAATATTTGCCTGAGTATTTTTTTTTAGTAGTTTAGAATGGCATCCTCTTCAGGCTCATTATTATTTTCCAATTTTTCAGAATGAGGGAAATGGGTTGGATTGGTTGGGCAGGCTGAGCTGGTTAAGCAGGTGGTTGATAAAATCTCCCACTTCAAGTGATTGCATTAAGTTCATCCAGAAAGTCATTAAGGTCTAGCAAACAATAATAATCTGAATTTGATCGAATCAAGGACATAGGATCACATTCTGATTATGAGGAATGGATGAAGTTAATCTTGGCACGATGGTTTGGGAGAAGGTTGCTTGTAATATTAGGCCTTGGACCCTGGAGCTAAGATATTCCTACTATCAACTAAATCTTATATTTTATGTCTTAGGTTCTTGCACATGTCAATTTTGTGCCCTATACCTTGATGGTATTCATAGTATTCATTCAAATTCTAGCTCTTAGGTAGGTGCTTTAGGTTCTAAGGATGTGACCAGCTTTGATTCCAAGGTCTTCCTATACACTATGCTCAAAGGCATGCCCAAGTCAGTAAAGACCTCCTTTCTAATCTCATCAGCTTCTCTGATTAGTGGAGTTGTTTGCATTGGAGGTGTAATTGGTATTCTTCATGTACCTTGATGAATTTGAGGTCTCATTTTTGATTTGTTTGATTTGGATCAAATCTTTAATCTTAGAGGTTGTAGTAATGAGGGCTTTGAAGTTTAGAGGGGAGTTTGATAAACTAGAAGGAGGTTCTTAATGATGATATTAATTTGCTCCTACTTGGTGGATTTATTTATCATTTGAGCAGCCTTAGACCATCTAGTAAGAAAAGTGGAGAAATACTCTCTTTATTGTTATTTTGTGGTCTCAATATCCCTTCTGGTGATATCAACTTCAATATTGTAATGGTATCGTTTCACAAAGGCATTGCAGATGTCATCCTATAATTTCTTAAAGTTGGTATGCAATTCTACAAATCACCTCATAGCAACTCCGATGATAGACTATTGGAACAATTGAGCAAGGAGCTCATTGTCCACAGCTAGAGGATTCATGGCCCCCACATACATTTTTAGGTGCGTTTTGGGGCAAGTGGTTCAATCAAACTTGTCTATGTTAGGCATTTTGAATTTTGGAGGGACCCTAGCATTAGGGAAGAGTGTAAAGGATTCAATGTCAATTAAGTTCTCATGTTTTTCAATGTTTTTGAGGACCCTCTCCATAGCCTCAAACTTCTCCATGAGATTTTTAGTATCAAACATGCAAGGGTCTTCTCCTCTTTGAAAAATATTAGTCGAAGATGTAGGAGTAGTATGAGCAGCAAGGTTAAAAATTGGGACTAACCTATTATTTTTCAGATCAATAATAGAGGGTTTAAAGTGGAAGAATTGAGTTTTGGGCTGGAAGGGTTAGTAGTTAGGTGTAGGTCTAGTATTGCTCTCTCTTCTTAGAGAATGGATTGGCGTTGTTGATTCAGGATCCCAATGAAGCAGTTTTGTTGGGTCTTTATAGCAACTTGAAAGGTATCCTCTTGACTTTCGACGAGGGAGGTAAAGAGTGTATTCATGGTCTCAAGTTTAGTTCTAGATCCTTCAATTTAGTTAGCCATTGGTACCTTTAAAAGACAAGAACCACATGCCAAGTATGATTAACCAAAGGTGTAAGGTGTGAAGGGAAAAGACTTCCTAATCTAAGATAGTAAGGCCATCTTAGTTGGGTGTAACACCCTAGACTGTGGTACAATAGGTAGTATCAATATAGAAAATCATAGAGATAAGAATAATGTTAATTTAAGAATAAATAGGCTAAAATAGATACCAAGGAATATAGAGGAAAATTCAAGGACAATTTCCACAGAAGAATTTTAAGAATGGAATAGATAGTGTTAATAGTAGTAGATTTTTATTATGTTTTTAAAGGAGTTCTTTATTTAAAATTTATTATGGATACCTAAAGTTGGACCCTATAATATTAAGGAAAAATAATTTGAGGATTTATATGAAGTTAGAAAGGTAAATGGATAGATAGTATTTTAAGTACAGGTTAAAAAAAATCTGAGATAATTATACAATCTGAAGAATTAATTTTGTATCGAATCTAGAGTTATTTAATACAGACACATAGATAACAAGAGAAATAAAATAGTGCCATTTAGTGGTAAAAAGAAAGGATAGAAAAGTGATTGGAATGATGGAAAAATAATAGAGTGGCAAAATCATAAATAAGAGCAACTTAGGGGCAATTTTGTAAACACACTGTCTAGGTTACAAAATTGAACTAAAAGTAATTTTAAATGATAGAACAGCCCAAAATAAGTTATTTTTTTATCCCACAGTAAATATTGATTATCAATAGAATGAACATAATAAATTACAGAACGTTTTGGGGTAAAATTTCAAATATGAAAAATTATGGGCCAAATTACAATTATCAAAAGATATGGGAACCATAAGTAAAATTATTTAATGGGAAACAAAGGTGGCCAGCCCACATGAAGATTATGGAGAATTCTAGATTAGTCATTCCTTTTATGTAAAGTGACAAATCATCCATTTTCTAGAATTTTCTACAAATCTCTTCAATTTTCAAGATTTCTTTGTGAAATTGGTCTATAAAAAGAAGGTGGTGGATGGCCATTTATATCCTTTTGGCCTAACAAAAGAATGAAGAAGAGCCAAAAATAATTTTCATCCCTTCCATAGAAACCAACTAAAGTTGGATGGGAAATTGATGAGGGAAAAAAGATCAAAGGAGAAAATAGATGGAAAATTGATATTCAAGTGATTTGGAAAGGCAAGAGGATGGAATTTCAGTGTTGTAATATGAGGTCTTTTAATTGTATTTAAGAGTTGTATAGTTTAATTAAGTAGAGAATTGATTGAATTGAGTTATGAAAGATAAAGATGAATTAGGGTTTATAAGGGTTCTGGAATATGTCTTAAGGCAGTAATTTATAGCTAGTATTCTGAAATTTTAATGAATAAATTTGAGAATACTCAAAACATGAAATTTATTGATAAATACACTAATTAGATGACTGTAAAATAAATTGAAGAAATTCTAAGTGAGAAGAGAGTTATTAAGCAAAAACCATGATTGACTCAGATGCAGAATTTCAGGAAAATGCTACTGTCTTTTTATTGTATAGAATAATAGAGACAAAATTAGAAGAAGTGTTCAACATGAAAAATATTTATTATGTATTATATAGAGGCTTATAAAAGGGTTTTCCAATTGGATTTGTAGTTTAAGAGATATTTAGCTATAAGTATCATATGCCCAAATTGACTAGTAAACAGAATAAATGTTACTGTGTTTTATTGATATGGAGATCTTAGAGTCTAAATTAGAAAAAGTGGTAAATATAAGAAATGTTCATTTATATGTTAATTAAATGGATGTAAAAGGGTTTTATAATTGGATGACTATGAAATTAATTATAGACAGGGAAATAGAGTTTGTCCAGATAGAGATTTCAAAATAATAAGTTAACTATGAAAATTCACAAATAATTGTACAATGATCCAAATGATCTGAAATTTAAATATATTATAATATTACACGTCTTTAAGTAGAAATTATAATTTCAATAATTGAATAAGTATATATTGAGTTATAGGCAAAAGAACAGAGTCTGCTCATGTGGAAATTGCAAGGCAGTAGTGTTGACAACAAGATTAACTTCAAAAGATTACTATAAATTGTGTAGTAATGGGATTAATGTGAATTTTAGATATTAGATTTGGATATGTCCAGTTTAAGTAGGAAAAAGAATTAAAACAATTGAATAAGTGTAGGAAAAGATGTGGCAAACAGAAACCAGGCTACCAATAAGGATTATCATAGAGGCAAAATCCAGAAATTTGGAATTTTAGGAAATTCTTTAATATAAGTGTAATTAATTTAATTTCATGTTAGTTAGTATCTAAATTAGAATTAATTGAATATGTAGAGTCAAGAATGAGTAAAAAATAATGAAGAGTACCACGAGTGCTAAAGTAATGGACCGAAAAAAGAGGAAATGGAAAGTGTAACAGTGAAGTGCTCAGTGAGGTGAGTTATTTATACATCATTGTACATATTCCTTATCATAACATGATCCATTGCATTTAAGTGAGCATTGTTATTTGATGACCAAGTGTTTCTTTATTATATCCAATGATGAACCAAGTCTAAAGTGATTCATTACTTTTGAACTGTAATTGTATTGTTTTTCTGACTCTAAGTGATTCCAGTGAATATCTGATTTATTATTAAAAAGTATTGTCAAAATGATTTTGATAGTGTTTTTAAATTGATTTGTACCCTTTGTATAACTAGTGTTCTATTGATGATATTTATAGTTTCCAACATTTCATATATGTATTTTTGACAGAACTACTCGACCGATGGGGTAGTGGAGGAAATCCATCGGCATTGTGCACAATGGCCCTATAGATAGGGTTAATTGTCCAGGATCCTAGCTGGGAAGGGATTTATCCTAGCTATGAGTTCTAGCCTGCCTTTCGTATACAGTGATATAGTGATACATAAATACAGTGATACAATGATATGCCCCCTTAGTCTGTCATTTTCACATATTTAACTGTGTTCCTAATGAAATAATGTTTATTGATATTCTGTGTTCATTGTTACCATTCATCTTATATTTTTCACTGTTACCCCACCCATACATGTATTATGATGTATATGTAACTCATTGAGTATGTTATACTCATCATATAATGGTTTAATATTTTACAGGAATGAGATAGAGAAGGTTGTTACCAAGTCAATTCCTTCTCTGACTTGGGACGTCAAGTACATCGAGGTAGAGTTTATTCTTTAAAGGTCTTATATGTAAATTCTTAGAGCTCCATGGCACTATATTTAGATAGAATAAATTAAATATAAAATTATGTGAATCATTGATAGTGATAGTTATTATATAGTGACTAAATTATTTTATGCTTGTAACTGACAGATAAAAAGATATGCAACATAAGTAAAATTTCTAATGATTGATACTGATAATGGCAATGATAGTGATAATGACAAAGACTGTGATACCGAAAATGATACTGTTAAATAGTGATTGTGATATAATATGAAAGAAATTTAAAAGTATCATGTATGGTTATTGAATTCTGGAGTTGAGGATATAAGGTTGGTAAACAATTGGGAATGTGTTTCTTGCAGGTTGAGAAATTGATAAAATGTGATTTGGTGTTATTCATACTGGGAATTAGATTGAATTTATAGACAAAACTCTGGCGAAATTTTCATAGGATTAGTAACTAATAAATGGAAATTAAATATCGATGAATGGTTTTGAATATAAATGACTATATTAAATAGTGTTAGTGGGTTCTATGGGTTTCTAGTGCCCTTAAGTCTACCCGTGTCTTATAACCGTCGCATTCCTAAAGTGGGGATGTGACATTGGGTTCATTGCGTATGAAGATTTTTGATGTATATAGGCTTTGGCTTATTAGTTCTTGCTTCACTATTATGGATGTATGGATACAACATGAATGCATGGATGCATATGGAAAAAGTATTTCATGGTCATACATACATAATATTTGAATTATTATGGAGCATGGGACCTAAGGTCTAGGATCTATGTTCATTACATTAAGGCTAGGTGGTTTTGATAAAAGATACTCATCACACTAGGGTAGTGATATGCCTAACCACATATGAAACAATGAATTTCGCATGGGTCTAACAGAACATACTGCCTATTACACCCTCGAAAAGATTGAAGGATTTGTCATAGGGTGGATGTTTTAGGCAATCTCCCAACATACTTAAAGAGAGTTGTCGGGTCAATGCTACTGGCAATCTAAAAGTTTTTTATTTGTAGCTGGTTATGTGAGAGATGCATGAATGATAAATCAATAATTAAATAAAAAAAGCCAAATTAGAGTTATTTCGAAAAAAAAAGTATTTTTTCAAATCAATTACTAGTCCACTTATCTTTTTTTTTTTTTTTCAAAAAAAAAGGTAGTCCCCAGTGAAATCGCCAACTGTGAGCCTCGCTTGAGCACCAATCCAGTCCGCTTGGAATCAGAATACTCATTTGGGTCATTTCTTACGACTCAAAGCGATTTTTGCCTTATATTTTCAAATTATTTCTTTTATTTTTTATCTTTTGAAATCTATTTTTGGAAGTTGCCACCTTAATTTATTTTTATGGGAAAAATTAAGAAAAAAATCCATTTTGACTCCAATTTATCCAAAGAAAAAGACATTAGATATAACTAACTAAAACTTGGTTTTAAACTTAATTTATGATTTATAAAAAAGATACATTTTTCATTAACATTTAAAAGATGATATTTATAATGCATGAATTGCAGTAAATAAAAGCAAATAGAAAATAAGACAACAAATATAAAGCAATAAAAAAGTAATAAAATAAATAAATAAAGCAAATAAAGTAAACTACTTATTACAATTAAAACCCAAAAATATGAGATATTAACTCTAACTCTTATGGGCTTTAGGTTGATCACACATTTCTCAGAAGTACATAAATTAACTAAAATAAAATAAAATAAAGAAGAAACAAAATAAATTAAAAAAATAGTTTGTTTATTTTTTTTGGATTTGAAGTTTTGAAATAGTCTGTCTACGTATCTTTTTGAATGTGAATCAAAACTCACGCAATTCTTCCTTTTTGCAAAGGGATTAAGTCTGATTTTAAGAAAAAAATTGATTTTTCCTTTATATTTTATTATGTTTTGATTCTTTATTTTAATACTTTATCAAATTAAAAAAAGGTAGAAGAATGATTAATTTAAGATGTCTTAAATTAAATAATTAAATAAATTTGGATGATGATCTAATTTAAAATACTTTAAATTAGGCAATTTAAGATATCTTAAATTAAACAAAATAGAGCAATAAATATGGAAAAAAATAAGAAATACAAGTTTAAGGGAAACGTACCTTTCTTCGGGTCTTGAGCAGCAGGCGACTTAGGGTTCTCTCGGATCGAAGTTCCATCATAGCAGAACTAGTCAAAAATTAACTCTAAAATTAATTCAAAGATAATTAATTTTAGCCTTCAAAATTGTAAAAATTTAAACTTTTGAAATTATGTCAAAGAGAGTTTAATTTTAGTCTTATATTCCTTTAACTCAAAGAGAGCTAAAGAAATAGGTTTGAGATCAAAGAGAAATGAATCGCTTATGTTAAAAGAAAAATGACAAATAGAGAGAGAAATGAGAGTCAGCTAGAGAAAATTCAATCTAACTATTCTAATGCGATTTGGAATCAAGATGATGCTTATATTTATAGTAGAGAGTTGGTGGGGGGGGGGGGGGGGGGGGGGTTGGGTGGGAAATATTATAAAAAAAAATTTTTGGTGTGAAGTAAATTGTTGTTATTGTTTAAACACCGAAAACGAAAATATTTCAGCGGAAAATAAAGGTGGGGGGGCCA
>CANXYC011549638.1:0-57750 GCA_948193065.1 Aleurites moluccanus | reverse complement strand
AATATTTTTTACTTTTTATTTTTAAATTTGTCAAAAATATGAAAATGAATTTTTTATTTGTATTAAAAAATTTAAGAAGAAATAATTTAATTAATAATTTAATTTCTTCTTAAATTATTTTTTAAAATAAAAAATATTTTTCTTTATTTTGTATTTTAAAATTTTTCAAAAATATGAAAATAATTTTTTTAATCTTAAAAAAAATTAAAATAAAAATAGAATGTAATTAATTAAAAATAAAGGGTAATAGCATTTTTATCTTTTTACTATCTTTATAGGGTTGATTAATAGCAAAATTGAGCGGAAGGGTCTAGTAGTATATTATGACATTCGTCAGGGGAAAGTTAGTGTATTTTTGAAAAATCGGAGAGAACTTAATGTATTGGGTCATTTTATAGGAGGAAATTGTAATTAACTCTTTCTTATTCCTTTAACTTTCAAATAATATTATTTTGTTCTTAATAATTAATATTATTTTTTATCTCTTAAATTTTTAAATAAGAATAAAATTTTAATCATTTCATTTCATTTCTTTTTTTTTATCCCATGAATTAATTTTTATTTTTTTTTCCTTTTTCATGAATTAAAAAAATTTCAAAGAAATTCCAGGGGAATGAGTATAGTCCTCCCATTCAAGTCTAAGCAGATAATCAGTTAGATGCTTTGTTTATTTTTTGTTTGTTTTTTTTTCTCTCTCTAAATACTCAAAAAATAACTACTAGGAAAAGGAAAATAATTTCTCTAGTGAAATAATAAATGAAAAAAGGAAAAGAGTTTGTAATGTAGCTTACACTCAATGGATCTCTCTTGTACCTGAAATTCCTATGGCAACACATAAATATAAATTCTAAATGTGTAATTTCTAATAGTCGTTGCATAGAGAAAGTGAAGTATGTTCAATTTCATGGAATAAATTTGTAGAATTGAAATCAACATTTTTCTAATATTGCAAAAATAACTTTTTAAAAATGTGAAATTTGAAATGAATTTTTCAAAATTTTGTTGAATTTATTTGCTCCATATAGATTATAAATATATAAATTATTTGTATGTGCAAGTTAATTGTAAATGATGTATTCTTGAATTCATTTGGAAGAAAAAAAAATGAGTATCGATAAATGCAAAAAAACTTACTAAGAAAATTAAGTATGAAAGGTGTATTTTTGAATTTATTTGAAAAAGAGATTTAGTCTAAATAAACTTAAAAAAACAGATTGAGTATATTGTTCACCCTAAAGATTACAAAATAAATATTCTAGTTGCATTTTTTGTGGTATCAAATGATCAATAATATCATAGTGAGAGCAGAGAAGCAAACAAATTTTCATATATGTTGCAAAGGAGATACATGAAAGGGAACATTAATTGTAAAGAAATATAAATCAAGCAATCTGCTTGTTTCCAAGTACAAGAAACCCTATGGTGTGTAGCATAACATATTTGATCATTACTTGTATCAGATAAATGGATCAAGAATATGATATAATTGCATAAGCAATGCAATTACTCGAGTAATCTTGAATCTTGTCTCCTTGATTTACGAACGCTAACCAATCTCTCTTCATCTATTACAAGACTACAAAGAGAACCAGAATTATCACTTTTCATGGTATAAAAATGATCTAAAGAACATAACCCTTGTGCGTGTTGATACAACCTTAAACACGAATAGAACTTTCTTGAATCCTCCTTTTCCTACTGATAAATAAGGAATTTGAATTTTATCATTACCACTATATGCCTCTCACCACCATTGATCTTTCACATGAATTGTTAGCATCACTCGCGTTGAAAGTTAGGACACGAGACTTTTTGAGTCTAGTTCTGTTTATTTATGACAGAGGCATTTTCTTTTCCTGCAACAAGTTCAATTGCTCTTTTGCCTTTGGGACTGCAAAATGAATGTTTATGTACTTTACTGCCTTGCGAGATTCAATTATCCCACCAGGTAAAGGACTGTGATCATCTTCAATGTGGGGTAGAATTAAGAGACCCCAATCTGTGTTGGGAAATATATATGGTCCCTCTTCAAAATTTTCATTCTTTAGCAAGCTGCCTTTAAATCATTACATAATAAGTTAATGGGAAATTCAAACTCGAAATATTTTTAACCCATAAGATGAGGTTGAAAATACAACCAATAGTTCTTCACTTCTTCACAATAAAATATGGCTATTGAAGCAAGTACACGATACAATGGCAAATAAAAAAAAACTATACTCTATTTATGATAGGAGGCCAAATAAAAATAAAAATAGATAAATTTAAAGAAACGCAGCACAAAGAGCACTCTTTCCTGTCCTACCAAAAAAATAACTAAATAAATAAGCAAACACATAAATAAAGGGTAAAGAGATGATAATAAAAGTAGCTAATTTCAATTTTTCATTCAAACTGTCAAAATAGCTCTCATACAAGACCTTGGTGTCCTAATCCCACCTTAACTTTTTTATCAAATCCAAAACCTAGCTTCAAGATTCATTTTCCCTTGAAAGACATCCAACAATTGAGACTCTAATTCCTTATGCTTGCTAATAAACCAATCCATGAAGTGCTTCTCAGAGGGCATCAACACTGAAGACATACTGACTTTTCTTTTGATTAAACCTTTTAATTGCAAAATTCTAATAACAGAACATCTTGGGACAATCCTCTTCTCCAAACTGTATTTAAAAGCATCTGGGACTCTTGCAACATCTTTAGGTTGCAGATTCATCTTGTTCACAAAAAAATTCATTTTAATCATAATTTTCTCCTCTGAAAACATCATACAATATGGTTGCTTTCTAAAAGCTGATAAAATCTCATCTTGGGACAAGCCCCATCTCCCTTAAGCCTCAATTTTAGATTGCCATGTTTTGGGGGACATTCGTGAGCGTACAAGGAGTGCGATAACGAACATAGGATTCGAAGGGTCGATTCCTATATCTGTAACTTTCTTAACATATTCATTGAACTTGTCAACATTTACATAAGCAATAAGAGGAGAAAAAAGCAAAAGATAAACAATTCTAGATTGATTCATCCCAAGTTCTCTTAAGACAGACAAATTGGCAATCAAGTTCTTGCACGCAAAGCTGAAATTATATTGTGGCATGCGTTTAAAAGACCTGATTACATGCTCATCAGAAAGTAGAACACTTTTGAGGAAATTATAACATGGAATTAGATTTCTCTCTAGGCCCAAAAGCAAGAATTTTGGATTCTTACAGAGAAGCAGATGAAGATCTGAGCTTGAAGCCACTAATGAACTCAGAAACTCAAGCTTAGGCAAAAGGGTCTCCTTAGCTCTGAGCGTGAGCAGAGTGGGACAAACTTTAACAATTTTGGATATATGGGAAGGGGTGAATCCATGGTGTCTGAGAAGGCTAACCACAGACAGTGGTTTTTCTAGGGTTTTAAAATGTACCTTCCTAGAGACAGATTCAGCAGATTTTAAGCTTGACCCACATGAATTCATGAGAAATGAAACTGTTAATGACTGATTATTGGATTTTGGGCATATCTCAGATGAAAAAAATCTGATCTTAAAAATTAAAGTTTGAAAACCCCATTGGGATTTTGAGTTTAAGACAAATAGAGTACTTGTTTTACTTGACAACGATTTTATAAACGAGAAACCGGACATGATAATAACTCACCAAGTTCTCAGGGATTTCAAACTTGCACGATTGTGCTTTTATGGCCTTTAATCAAAAGGCTGCGAAGCTAAACTCCCTGAAATTGAAAGGTAAAAGATCAAAATTTTCCCGAATTGAAGAGAACAAATTTTAGGGTTTTGGAACCCTCAAAGACAGAGAGAGGAACAAACCAAAATGAAATCTATATTGGACTCGGGGTGAAAACACTGCGTTTAAACGTATTATTAATTTTTATTTTTAAAATTAATTATTATTTTCTTGATAAAATAACACAATACACTAAAATTCTTACTTTTAAAAAATATTAACTTTTTTTTATTAATGTCATACTATACTACTAGATTTTTTCGTCTAATTTTATCGTTAGTTAATCATACAATAGTAGTAAAAAGACAGAAATACTTTTATCCTTTAATTTTAATTAATTACATTTTATTTTTACTTTAATTTTTTTTTAAAATTAAAAAATATATTTTCATATTTTTGATAAATTTAAAAATAAAAATATTTTTAAAAAATATTTTTATTTTATTTTTTAAAAAATAACAAATAAAAAATAAAAATATTATTTAAAAAATATTTTTTACTTTTTATTTTTAAATTTATCAAAAATATGAAAATGAATTTTTTATTTGTGTTAAAAATTTAAGAAGAAATAATTTAATTAATAATTTAATTTCTTCTTTAATATTTTTTTAAAATAAAAATAATAAATAAAAAATATTTTTAAAAAAATATTTTTATTTATTTTTTATTTTAAGATTTATCAAAAATATGAAAATAAATTTAAATAAAAAATATTTTTAAAAAAATATTTTTATTTATTTTTTATTTTAAGATTTATCAAAAATATGAAAATAAATTTTTTAACCTTAAAAAAAAAATTTAAAGCAAAAATAGAATGTAATTAATTAAAAATAAAGAGTAAAAATATTTCTGTCCTTTTACTATTCTTGTAGGGTTGACTAATGATAAAATTAAACAAAATGATCTAATAGTATATTATGACATTTGAAAGTTAATATATTTTTGAAAAGTCGGGGGACTTATTGCATTGACTCATTTTTCAAGGGGAAATAGTAATTAATCCTTATTTTTATTATAGATATTAATTTTTTAAAGGTTAATTACTTTAAAATCTCTATGTCTTGTCATATTATATTAAAAAAAATTTGTATTTTCAAGATTATATTAAAAAAATTTTATATTTTAATTTCATTAAAAAATGAGATCATTCTATTAAAAAATCTATTAAATCAAGTAAAAAATTCATAATACTCATCATTTGCATTTTAATTTTCAATCTAATGTCCATCAATTTCTCTTCCACTTTTAATGTCCTTTTATTATTATTAGGGATAAAATTTCAATATTTCACTTCAACATTTTAAATTTCGTAAAAAAAAAAAATTTAATGAGTAATTAATCTTAAATTCTCCAGCTATGGTCTAGGAGCATTTGAGAGTGCAGTTGAGGAAGAATTCACCATAATTATAATGATTGGTATCAGTAGGGCATGTGATGAATTGGTTCGGTAAGGAAGCTTTCATTTTTTTTATCTAGTTTTAGGTCAACGAAGTTTGATCTTTCACCTTCTCCATCCCCAATCGGCGGTGACGCTCTCGTAAGGCGCAATCAATAAGAAATAGAGAAGGGGAATCGTGTTTTGCTTTGTTTTGGCTCTATCCCTAAATTCCTTCAAAAAGAATACAACAATTGATGTGTACCTATAGATTGGGGAATCCAAGATTCATCAAGTTTTCTCTTCTTCTTTGACAGCATTTTTCCAATATCTGCTTTTGGGTTGGTATGTTTATTAACATGCAATAGCGAGCACTCCTAAGAAAGATAAATACCAAGATTGAACTTAGATTTATACCATTCTCCTAACTATGCTTTCAAAAACTAAACAAGTAAAAGGACTGCCTTTCATGGAGCTGCTGCTACAATAGACTTTCGATAGCCAGAGGTAGAGTTCTTCCACCATTAAGGGCTCAAATGATTGAACTTAGCCAAAGGCTTGATTCCCTAAATGAGATCCTCAATTTTATCAACACAAGCAATGGGATTTTTGAAACTGATCATCAAGATCGTCTCTAAGCAACTACTGTTGATACTTTCATGAACCCATTTAATTTAATCTATCTTAACCAACCCATCACGACATCTCCATATTTATTTCAGTATTGATTATCAAATCAAGATTTAAAGATTAGAAATTGGTGATTTGGGTTTTTTCCTATCTTGTCTAGGGACCACAACGCATCGCTCATGCACAAGTCTACAGGATTCAAACTCAATGACTGACATTTACAATAACTTAATGGCAACTTGTTCTAACTCGCCCGAGTTTCATAAAGTTGTACTGAATTTGAGAGTCACCAAGAAATCAACAGCAACAGTAGTAGTAATATCAACGACTAGATGTAGTGAGGTAGCCGGCGGGACGACATCGTCACTTCCGATGAACACACTAGACTGGTCAAAGGAATAGTAGAGACTCAATAACAACCAATCTCCCTCGTTGGAGTGATGGGATCGGAAAAGGAAGAATAGAGACAGAGCTCACATGGGGATGAAGAAAGTGATTAGAGTAAGATGAGAATTGATTGGAGGTTTTTGTGTTAAAGGATTTGGTGAAGAAGAAGTAAATCACATGTGGTTATAGGTTTGGTAAAAAATAGAGGCATTTTAGGTATTTTAATAAATATTTTAATTAAAAATTAACTTTTTGAGTATTGACTATTGATAAATGGGATAAAAATAGATGGATATATCTCATAGTGTAACGAAATTAAAATGTTTGAACTTTTTAATATAATTTTGAAAATACATAAATTTTTTAATATAATATGACAAAATATAAGGACTTTAGAATAATTATCTTATTTTTAATAAACTTTTTTTTTTTACTTTTTGCTTTGTATGATAGTAAAGTAAAAAAAAGAATTCACCAATGGTGAATATAATTAGTTCGGTAATCAGGATTTTATTTCATTGATAAAATTCAATTGTTATATTTTCGAAAATAATTTTTACATTTTAATTTATTGTCCATCTAAAACTTTATGAAATTAAATTTTTATATTACATAAATAATAAATTAAAAAAAAGTTGAAGTTGGAAAATTGTAAAAAAAAAAAAATACTCAAAAATAACTACTAGGAATAGGAAAATTATTTATCTAGTAAAATAAAAAAAAAATGAAAAATAGGAAATGTAGCTTACATTCAATGGATCTCTCTTATAGCAGAAATTCCTAGGACAACACATAGAAATAATTTCTAAATGTATAATTTTTAATTGTCCATTTAGAATAAATGAAAATTTTTAAATGTTTAATTTTTTATACTCTATTTAGAATGAATGAATAATAAATTTTAAATTTATTGATAGAATTGTAAGTATAGAATTCTAAGTATAATTCATTTACAAATAAAATTTGATGTTTGGAAAGAGACAATTTAAAATATGAAATTTAATTTAGTTTCAAATTTTTATATTAGGAGTAAATTTATAAACGAGTTTTTTTATTTTTATTTTTCAATATAATCTTAATATAATAAATATAATTAGAAAAATAAATAAATAAAAATAAATATGTTTTATATTTATATTTAATATTTAATTTGTAAAATATAATAAAAATTTGTTGTCAAAAAGAAAAAAAAAAAAGTTAGAAAGATAGAGTAGTAAAAATAGAGAGAGAAAGTGTAATAAAGATAAACGAGATGGCAATGAGTTAGGTTTTATAAAATTCAAATCTAATTCATTTATAAATAAAAATATACGCCCTGCACCCGCCTTGCTTTATGACGGGACAGGTATGTAATACTTGTTTATATATTTTTTTATTTTTTTAAATATATATTTATTTATGTATTTCTTTCACATATCCATATAATATAATTTATATTTCACATAAAAATAATTATAAATTAAATATAAATATAATGTTAAAAAATAAAAATATATATAATTGGTAATTATAAATTAAATATAAATATAATGTTAAAAAATAAAAATATATATAATTGGGTCAAGTTCAAGCTGATATTATTATTACATGAACTCAACTTGAATTCAAAATAAAAACTGATCCGCCCTGTTTACTAAATAGGGTGGGGCATGACAAATACCTAATGAAGGAGGTAAAATTGTCAATCCTAAATGAGAGAGACATAGAGAGAAAAAGGCATAGGAGAGAGAGAGAGGGAAAAAGAGGGGGAGAGAGAAAGAACATGAGAAAACGGAAAAAAATGATATTTTTATCCATAGTAATTGTTTTTTTTTTTTTTATGAAATTCATTTGGAAATTCTACCTATTTTAATGGAATTTGGTTTAATTAAATTCAATTTTATCGAATAATCTGTAAAACTTAAATGAACATTTTTTTAATGTTTTGAACACAAAATTTTTTAAAAATGTAGAATTTGAAATCAATTCTATATAATTTTATGGAATTCATTTGATTCAAATGAGTTGTAAAAGTATAAATTATTTGTATGTACAAATTAAATATAAAGAGTGTATTATTGAATTCATTTGATAAAAAAATATTCATTCGAAATAAAATATAGTATCGATAGACGTAAAAAAATTTATTAAGGAAGTTGAGTATATATGGTGCATTCTTGAATT
Organism: Aleurites moluccanus; assembly: GCA_948193065.1. Classification (NCBI taxonomy): domain Eukaryota; kingdom Viridiplantae; phylum Streptophyta; class Magnoliopsida; order Malpighiales; family Euphorbiaceae; genus Aleurites; species Aleurites moluccanus. Next base: position 49,467 of record CANXYC011549638.1, on the reverse strand, counting down.
TGTTCGAAAATGAGATTTAATTTGAGTAAACATAAATCGATTGAGAATATTGCTTACCCAGGAGATAATAAAATAAATAAATAAATAAATATTCTAGTGAACATGTTTTGTGGTATCAAATGATTACTAGTAAAATACTGAGAATAGAGAAGCAAACAAATTTACTAGTAGGTTGCATAGTAGATACATGAAAAGGGTACATTAATTATAAAGAAATATAAACCAAGCAATCTGCTTGGTGTGTAGTGTAGTATATATAAAATATTTGATCATTACTTGCACAAGATAAAAGGATCAAGAACATTGATATAATTGCATAAGCAATGCAATTATTTGACTAATCTTGAATGTTGTTGTTCACAGATGACGTCTTGATCTACGACCAGTCTCGCATCATCTATTATAGGACCACAAAGAGAATCACAATTACGTCTTTTCATGGTATAAAATTAGCTTAAGAACATACTCCTGTGCGTGTTGATACAACATTGAACATGAATCGAACTGTCTTCAATCTTTCTTTTCCTTTCTATAAATAATGAATTTGAATTTTATCATTACCAGCATATGCCTCTTACCACCGTTGATCCTTCACATGAATTGTTAACATCACCCACATTGAAAGTTAGGACAAGTCTTTTTGGCATAGTTTTGCCTATTTGTGATCAGGCACTTCTCTTCCTGCAACAAGTTCAACTGCACTTTTTGCTCTTTATTGTCCACTTGAACTCAGGCATTTTGCTCTATCTGACATCTTATGTCCATTTGCTACTGTTATTGATAAAGTGAACGCTTTGATTGTCTTGAACTTGACTTCTTTAGCTACTGTTACGTCAAGGAAATTATAAATGCTTCTTGTGTCAGTAAGTATCACCACTGACTTTTCTCCAATTGAACCCTTGATTCTAAGTGTATTACTAAAAGAATCGCCATCTAATGCATAAGTGGAAATCTCCCCTTCTTCTTCCTCAATTGCATCATATTGTGCTTGTACCTCTTCAATTTCAAATTCATCAGAGGCATCAATAACCAATATTTGCTTGTTTCTGCATACATGACCAGGAAAATACTTGTCACCACACTCAAAACATATGACGGGTATTCTCATAGTCTCTTTATCAGGTTTTGGTATGGTACTGTTAATAGGTAAGTAAGTGGATTATGTTGGTTTAGTATGATTAGTGAAGGTGTTTAATTGCTTGGTAGGCTCAGTTAATTTAGGATACTAGTTTGGTAATGATTTGGGATCAGAACTGGAGTGAGGTGAGGTATTTGGGGTTGTGTTTTTGTGGTAATTGTAAGTGGTTGGTTTGAAGTTCGCTATTGTATTTCCTGAGAATTGTTGTAATGCATATCTCTTGAAGTTTGGCTTGTTCAATTGCTTGTGTGAGGGATTGAGTTATGACCATTTTCACTACTAAACTTAATTCTTCATTTAAGCCACTGATGAAGCTGGATATGAAATATGTCTCAGACAGCCCAAGAATGTATTTAAGCATTAGAGATTTAAGATCTTCAAATCTGTCTTGGTATGCAGATAGTTGTTTCTTGATGGAGTTTGTTAAACTCTTTAATAATTTGAGAAAACCCATTTCTATAAACCTTTTACATAATTCTTCAGCAAACACATCTCAGGTTATTTCAAGTTGCTGAGCTTGCCACCCTTGAAACTAATTGTCTGATTTGGCATCAAACATAGCGTTGCCATTTCTATCTTTTGGTCAGCAGGTACATCAAAAACTCTAAAATATTTTTGGCATTTACTAAGCCAGACACTAGAGTTTGTTGCATCAAAGGTGGATCAAGTCTGATCCAACTTCCATTCCAATTAGTGTTAGAAGCCCTCGGTGTTGGTACTATATGAATGCTCTCCCCATCTTCCTTGCACTTAGGCGTAGGCAAAATTCTTTTGCCATGATTAAAAGTCATAGCAACTGCAGGAGGATGTTGCTCTATAGCGGTGTTTGGCAAATTACCTTTAGCAGGACTAGTATTCATAGTAGCATGTGATTGATGACCAACAATATTATTAGGATTGAAGGGAGAATTTACCTAAGTGAATTAGGATTGAAGGGATGGTTTGAGAAGAGCTCATAACAGAGTCCTCCATTGTTGACTTCTCTTTCTGAATTTGCTTCACATATTCCACTAGTACAGCTATTTGTTTTTTGAGCTTATCCTGAGAATTCTACATCCTTAAATTGAACTCAAGGACGGAGATACGTTTGGCTCAGGCAAAAAAATATTTTATTTTGTAGAAAAATTTCCCCGATCCACCCAAAATTAATTTTTTGATTTTGTTCCTGATTGAACTCCTGCTAAGAACTCTGAAACTATACTACTGGTTTCAAACAAATTTAGCATATTCTAAGGATAACCCACATGAATTTATGAGGTATGTTATTGTAAAAGAGTGTTAATTAGATGAAAAATATATGATGATGGTAAGCAATATTTGAAAATGAAGAATACCCGGATGGACACTTTATGAGTCTAACAGAGCGCTACTATAATTTAACGCCAATCTTCTATTGAACAAGCCAAACATCATATGATAGACTAACTCAACGAGGTTTTTGAAGGGAAAGGTCTGGAATTGGATGCTTCAGCTGTATGGGCTTCTAAATCAGTGAGATGAAAATCGCAAATTGGTGCGATTTGACTGACAAAGCCATAAAACAAGCTATAAATTTAGGATCAAGGAGTTTTTATATATTTTTATACAGTAATTTTTTACGTGTCATTTAATAAAAATTTAAAAATTTTTATAAAAATTATAATTTAATAGTATTTGATATAATAAATTAAATTTTTTTTACATTAAATAAAAATCAAATAAATAATAAAAAATATATTATAAATTTTATATATTAAATCTAACAGTTTAAATTTATCATATTTATAATTTATTTTTAAACAACGGAGTCTAACTACTTTTGATCCATTTCTCCAGCTAAAGATAAATTCATATTACCCAATTTTTTTTTAGGCATTTAAAGGAATAATTAATCTTTTAGTATCATATTTTTCAATTTAACAAAACTTTCAAATAATTCTTTCTTTTCATTTCTTATTCCAGCTCTAAAAGAATATGAAGGTGCTTTTATTTACTTGAAACGTTACCGTTTTGACTTAGCTACTCTCTACCCTTAAAATACCAAGCCCATCTATTATATCCCAATACATAAAATTCGCGATCATTCTGTCCCAGCTTCACTCGGATTTTATAGAAATTATTGTATATAAAGGACTATTACTTTTATTTTCTTTAAGCTCCCTTTGATAAACATTACTAACGATGGCGTTGGCATTCGATGTTATCACAGACATACTCTGTCGTCTACCTGTTAAAACTCTACTACGTTTCAGATCCTTGTCAAAGACGTGTTGTTCATTAATCGAAAACTCAAATTTCATCAAACTCCATCTCAATCAATCTATCCAAACTAACACCAACCTTGACCTCATTATTATTGATGATAAGGGTTTAATCTACGCAACTGATTTAGATTCTGATTCTAAATATCTCTCCCCTGTTGAACTCGATTCTCCTTATGGGTACTGGCCCCATGTAATTGGGTCTTGTAATGGTTTACTCGCTATGCGTGTTGGTAAAGACATAAGCTTATGGAATCCATCAACAAATAAGTACCAAATTTTTCCTCAATTTCGGAGCAAGCGTCGTTCTAACTATATCCTTGATGGATTCGGCTATGATGTGATCAATGATGACTATAAGGTGATGATGATGATGAATAAAACAAAGAGAGTTATGGTTTACAGTTTGAAGGGTAATTGTTCAACAACGATTGATGGCCTTATTGATTACAAATTTTGTGCTTTTGATAGCAAACACGGTGTTTTTGTTGGTGGGTCGTTGCATTGGATCGTTAATCGCCAAAGAAATAAAAGAACTAATGATCAGTTAATGCTTGCTTTTGATCTTCGAGATGACAGGTTTCGCGAGGTGCCAATTTATGATCCTGATGAATATGAAAAGCAAAGTTATTATTCAGTGATGATCGGAGAACTTGGAGGATGCCTTAGCTTGAGCTATACGTATAATTTTCATGTTGACATATGGATAATGAAGGGATATGGAATTGCAGAGTCTTGGACTAAATTAATTTGTCTGACAAGTTCAATGGTGAAAGAGAACATTGCACGTCATCTTATAATACCTTTATGCTATTCAAAAAGTGGGGATAAAGTTTTATTATTGTATAATCAACTTACTTATTATTTTGATTATATTTTAATTTATGATTTAAAAGAGGAAAGGATAGTAGAGAGAATTAATGTTGATGGTGGTGGTTTAACAAAAGTTGCTGCAAGTATTTGTGTGACAAGTCTTGTTACACCCAATGTTAGTGCTACAATTGCTGGAATTCCCTCGAAGTAGCAACGATACAAGAAGCGCAAAAGAACGTGAGAAAAGAAAAACATTAATTGAAGTGTATCTATGAATGTTATATAATTATTTTGGTAGTTTATTTGGGTGACTTGGTCAAATTTCTTAAGTGTTTTTTTTTACTTAAACAGTAAGTGTACTTGTTTAATAGTAACTACAGTTGGTTTATTTTCTTGTTCTTATTTTTCTTTTATTACAAAATCGTTTCAAAGAAATATTATATGCAGTTCAGAAGGAATTAGAGGGAGAAGCAAGAGTCTTAACCCCTTTCCTCTAAGCTATTTGCAATATATATATTATTCCTATAACATGAGTTTTAATTTATCAATTAGCTCTCCCAAATTTCTAGCTAATTGGTACCCCAAAATTAAATTTCAATAATGAACCTTTTATTTTATTCCTTTTTCTAGTAAATTTGTTCTTTCAAATGGCAATAAAATTGATAGAGCCATGTGGTGTTCCAATATAAAATAATAATTTAAATTCCTGGTGAAAAATATAATATCACTCTGATTAATTGAAACAGGAGTTGCACAAGGGTGTGCCCGCTACAATTTTGATGGGTTTGATGTCAGGAAGCATCCCACTGTACTCAGTGATGGCTATTGATTGAAGCAACAAGTGCAAGATACAATACAATGCAAGTATATACAAGCACATTCAGTTGCAAGAAAAACTACAGTTATTAGTGAGAGGAGGCCAAATAAAATAAATAAAAAAAAAAAAGATAAATTGCACCTTTCTTTTTTCTGCGTGTCATTCTGAATCTCTAAAAATCACAAGGAAACTGGAACTAGAAATGACCAGAAAGATTAGCGAGTTTAGCAGGTCTTGATTTTATCAGCAATTAACCTGTTGCATGTTATGCTAGTAAAAGCGTCCATATCTTAGTTCTCCTAAATCCATTTTACCTCCAAGAACATCCGACAGCCGAGGCAACTTTTTTATGCTTGATCACAAACAAGTCCAAATACAACTGAAAGTAAACTGATTTTTACCTTGAGCAAACACTTCAGAAGCAAAACTCTTACAAGTAAACACCGTGGGGCAATCCTCTTCTCCAAATTGTAACAACAGTTGGATCTTCCGCAACAATAGCAGGCTTCAAACACCATCTAATCCACAAAAACTCCTGCGCAAGTATAAAACATGATGGAATCTTTTCGAATGCAGACAAACATCTATTTTTCATGCCCATATTCTCAGGATCATTTGAAATTTCACTCAGACTGCATAAGAAGATGGAAATTTCACAGGATCAAATCTGCGTTAAACTTGTTATTATTTAGGCACACAACCCCTGGACAACTAATCAACAACATGATATAATGGTATAATATTAATTTTTATTGAATTTGTTGTGGCGGGGGATGAAATATTAAGATACAATTATCGACAAATCCATCTAATATAATTCAAAAAGAAATAAAGGAGTCCTTTGCATACAACAATCAAAAGTTTTCACTTGGAGCTCCTGAGTTTGAGATTTCTTTCATCTCAATTGCAGAAAGGAGAAAGGCGATGCAGAAACAAGAAACAGAACCCAGATCATAAGAGAGGAAAGTCATATGAAGGCCCAATCGAGTAAATTTATGGCAATGGAAGAAATTTAAAGGAAACAACACTTCTTCCATTTCTCTACAGCTGAAGAAAATTTAGAATTTCTAGGTTTTTGCAGAGGGAGATCAGGGTGGAGGAGGAGGAGGAGAGCCAAAAGCTATACAATTGTATTCTTTAGCACCGGAGCCCCAAACTTCTCATCAAACCAAAATCTAGTTGTTCGAGATCAATTTTCCCTCGAATGGTATCCAATAATTCAGGTACTTGTTCTTGATATCTGACTACAAACTTGTCCAAGAAGCGAAATTTGGTAACAGATGCAGGCAGCAAACCCATCTTGTTCACAAGAAAATCCATCTTATACATAATTGTCTTCTCTGAGATTGTCATACACAATGGATGCTTTTTGAAAGCTGACCAAATTTCTTCATAAGACAAACCCCACCCCCTAAAAGCAAAAAATTTACATTTCAATGTCTTGGGGGTTCAATTGTATACTAGAACTAAGTGCTCCATAAATGCATGCTTCGAGGGATCAAATCCCATCCCTATAACTTTCTTAACATTTTCACTGCACTTGTCAACGTTCAAGCATACAACATTGGGAGAAGAAATAATAAACAGAGAAATAGTTCTTTTAGGCACCCCTATCTCTCTTAAGACTGATACTTTAACAGGCAAGTTCTTCAAATTATTCAGATTAAATGTTTACGAGCGTTTCAAAATCTTAACCGCTCCTTTGTCAGTACCAAAGAACTTTTGATGAGATTATGACGCGGGATCAGAAAGTTTTTCAAGCTATGACATAACACGTGGCTTGCTAGTAATCAACTTTGCAATGTCTGAGCTTGAAACCCCCTATAGAATGCACAAATTCAATCTTGGGAAGGTGATCTTCTCAGGATTAATCACAGCAGCTGGGGCTTTCTGCTAACAACTATTGAGATTTGGAATTTGGTGAGTCCATCGGGTTTTTGGGGTTATCAAAAAGTAAACCCATAGAAACAAATTTAGCAGATCTTTCTGGGGATAACCCACATGAATTCATAAGGTATGACAACGTAAAAGAATGACATTTTACAGTAGACAATTCTATAAAATGAAGAAAACCCATTTGGAAATTTGGGTTTATCAAATTCTTATAATAGAACATTTAAGGACAATTCTCTCCTCCAAACTGTAAGATATAATAACTGGAAATCTTGTAACATTTTCAGGCTGCAAATTTATCTTGCAACAAAAAAAATCCCTTTTAGTCGTAGCTCTCTCCTCTAAAGGCACCATCCGTGATGGTTTCTTCATGAAAGCTGACAAAAATCTCCTGTGGACAATCCCCACCTCCCATAAGCATCTCTTAGATTGCCATGATTTGGGGGACAGTAATGAGGACACATTCAGTGCCATTAATTGTCTTACAAGTTGCAGCTGTATACAGTTCTGCAGACCATTCGCTTTTCAGTCATACTGGTTTACAAATCAATCACCTGCTTTGTTCATCAAGGCCTTTTACTTTAGAAATTCAAATAGTTATTTCATTACAGAGATCATAAAATAAAGATCAGATCGACTGTTCTATTTAACTCAGGAGAAAAGTGAGAATTCTCAATTAACAGAACATGAATAAGACAAATGCAAAACAATGCAGTGGAAAAGATAGATTTAAATCACTTCTTCAGTCTATAATGACTTTCAGAAATTAGGCAGGTGAGTAGTATATCACTTTAGTGTCCCAATCCCACCTTAACTTTTTTATCAAATCCAAAACCTAGCTCTTCAAGATTCGTTTTCCCTCGAAGGATATCCAGCAATTGAGGCTCCAGTTCCTTATGCTTGCTAACAAACCAATCCAAGAAGCGCTTCTCAGAGGTCACCAACACTGAAGAGATACTGACTTTTCTTTGGATTAAACCTTTTAATTGCAAAATTCTAATAACAGAACACCTTGGGACAATCCTCTTCTCCATACTGAATTTAAGAATATCTGGGACTCTTGAAACATCTTTAGGCTGCAGATTCATCTTGTTCACAAAAAAATCCATAGTAATCATAATTTTCTTCTCTGAATACTTCATCCAATAGGGTTGCTTTCTAAAAGCTGATAAAATCTCATCTTGGGACAAGCCCCATCTCCCATAAGCCTCCATTTTAGATTGCCATGTTTTGTGGGAAATTTGTGAGCACACACGGAGTGCGTTAATGAATACAGGATTCAAAGGGTCGATTCCTATCTCTGTAACTTTCTTAACATATTCATTAAACTTGTCAACATTTGCAAATGCAGTATGAGGAGAAAAAAGCAAAAGATGAACAATTCTAGATTCATTCATCCCAAGTTCTCTCAAGACAGACAAATTGGCAATCAAGTTTTTGCACGCAAGGTGGTAACAAAATAGTCGCATGCATTTAAAAGACCTAATTACATTCTCATCAGAAAGCAGAACACTTTTGATGACATTATAACATGGAATTAGATTTCCCTCTAGGCTCCAAAGCAAGAGTTTTGGATTCTTACAGAGAATCACATGAAGGTCTGAGCTTGAAGCCACTACTGAACTCAGAAACTCGAGCTTGGGCAAAAGGGTCTCCTCAGCTCCAAGCGTGAGCAGAGTGGGAAGTGCTTTAACCATTTTGGATATATGGGAAGGGGTGAATCCATGGTCTCTGAGAAGGCTAAGGACAGACTGTGGTTTTTCTAGGGTTTTAAAATGTACTTTCTCAGAGACAGATTTAGCAGCTTCTAGGCTTAACCCACATGAATTTATGAGGAATGAAACTTTTAATGACTGATCATTTGATGTTGGGCATATCTCAGATGAAAAAAATCTGATCTTGAAAAGTAATGTTTGAAAACCACATTGGGATTTTGAGTTTAAGACGAATTGATTACTTGTTTTACTTAACACCAAATTTATAAATGAGAAACCAGACATGATAGTTACTCACCAAGTTCCCAGGGATGCCAATCTTGAGCGTGTGTTTTTATGGCCTTTAATCAGAGAGCTGCGAAGCTGAACTCCATGAAAATTGAAAATTAAAAGATCAAAATTGAAGAGAACAAATTTTAGGGTTTTGGAACCCACCCAAAAGATATGTTCCAAATTGCAACCGGATTGGACTCTGGGTAAAACAGTGGGTTTATATGTCTCAGGTTTCAAGTCTGGGAAGAGCTATTCGCATAAAGTTAGTTCTCTTACACTTCTCTGGACACCACACTTGAGGAGTTTCCAGTTTGCTTTCTATCATAATTCAGTACCCATACTATTATTAGTTAATGTCATTTGCCTTTTCGATTTTTTTCTTCTAAACCTATCTTCGGATTATTTATACTTTATTTGTTTAAAATTTTTATTATCACTTTCTTAACATAATTTGTTACTTCTATGTTATATAAATTAATTTAATATAAATATTATAATCTGATAATTATTAGATGCTAAAAAAAATTTAAAATAATAATATTTTGAGAATCTAAACTTTTTGAAATCTTTTTACTAATTACAATTAAGTGCAATTTAATGTCTAAATAGAAAAAAAATTACAATTGAGAGTTTTTACATTTTAAGATAACTGAAAGTATTAAATTTTATTAAAATAATGTATTTATGATATTATTTACCATAGTAATACTAATAGACATGTAAATTATGGCCTTGTTTGATAGTTAGAAGAAGAAAGAAAATAAAGAAAAATGAAGTGGAATGAATTTAATTATTTTAGATGGGAAAAAGATAGAGTTTTTAAATATGTATTTAATTAGGTATGATTATAGTTTGGATTTAAATTGAAATTGGATAAAAAAATGAATAGGTCAAAATTAGAATCAAAATCGATCAAAAATGAATCCGTAATAAATTAAAATCAAATTGTAATTATAAAGTTGAGTTTTGACTTCAATAATTTTTTAATCAAATTGGATTTGGTAGTTTTAGTTCATTGCCAAACTGGAAAAAATTAAAATTTTTTAAATAATTTTAATAATTATTTTTATTTATTTTATTTTAAAAAATTAGAAATAATGCTATAAAAATTAAGTTAATTTAAACTTAATTAAAATTAATTTACATTGTAAATAAATCATATATTTAATATATAGCTATCCTATTTATTAATAAAATTAATATATAAATAAATTTTATATTGATTTTCCTCTAAACAAGCCTATTTATTTAAAATTAAATAATTAAATACATTACATTATTCACTTTTATTTATTTATTTATATTTTTATCAAAATATAAACTTATTCAAAATGTAAGCTAAATTAAGTGTTCGTTAAATTCAATTCAATAATTTTATAATTTTTTTTTTAAAATTTTAACTTATACTCAATTACTTTTTAATTTTTTAATCTCAGTCTCTCAATTAATATTTAAATTCTTAATTATTTTATTTTTATTATCTGTTGAATTATTTTAATTTTTATTCTTAATTCTTAACTATTCTAATTCTTATCCTTAAGTATTCTAATTCTTGTTGTTAATTATTTTATAATTACAAATATAAATATAAATACTAATAAGGATAAGAATTTAATTCATAAATTTACTAATTTTCATTTTTTTTTTTAAGATTAAGAATTTGATTTTAGTATTAATGATTAAGTTCAAATTTTTTTTTTTTCAAAATTTTAATTTATATATTTTTATTAAAAAATCTGGTTTTAAACTATATTAAAAATCGTATCGAATCGAGACCATAATCAAAATTGAAATTATTTTAAAATCATCTATTTTTAAACCGGATCAAAACCATCTATTAAAGTTCTGATTACAGTTCATTTAATTTAAAATTCAAAACAGATAATTCCAAAATAGTGGTCATGTCTATCTTCCGTTTCTTTTCACAATTGAGAGATTTTTTTATAATTAAAAATAACTTTTAAATAATATTATTTTATTTTTAATAATTAATATTATTTCTTATTCCTTAAACTTCCAAACAATATTATTTTATTTTTAATAACTAACATATTTCTTATTCCTTAAACTTTCAAACAAGAAAAATATATTAATCATGTCATTTCATTTTATTTTATTTTCCTATCTCATGAACTAAAATTTTTCCTTTCCTTTTTCACTAAAAAAAATTCCAAAGAAATTCCAGGGGAATGCGAATAGCCCTCCCCTTCAAATCTAAGCAGATAACCAGTTAGATGCCTTATTTTTTTGTTGTTTTTTTTTCTCTCTCTAAATACTCAAAAAATAACTACTAGGAAAGGGAAAATAAGTTCTCTAGTGAAATAATAAATTAAAAAGGAAAAGGGTTTGTAATGTAGTTGACACTAATATTATCAGAATCGGACCAATTAGAGAATTGATAAAGACAGAAAATAAAAAAAAAAATCAGAGATTCAATCAGGTCGGACTAATTAAATTAAGATAAAATCGAAAATAATTAAATTTAATATTATATAATAGAAAAAATATATATTAATCTGTTTTTTTTTATTATATAATAGAAAATAATCTAATTAAATTTAAAATATTAATATAATAATAATTAATTAATATAAAAATGAAAATTATCATAATTAATTTTATATAAAATTATAAGAAATATTTTTTATTTCATATATTATTATATAAAAAATTTAACTCATACATCATACTAATTGTCCTCTAATTTTTAATATTTAAATAGTTTTACGATTAAAAAAAATTTAACAAGAGTTAAATCATAATTAAATTAAATATGTAATAAATATAAGATATATTATAATTATATTACATATTATTAATATGATAAATAAAATATATTTATATCAAATAAATAAATTAATACACATTAGTTAACAAATATATTAAATAATAATTAAAATAAAATTTCAAATCATAAAAATATATTTATATTTATATTTTAAGGGTAGGTTAAATTTAATGTGTTTAACTTAAAAACTAATAATAGAATTTGTTAATTAATTAAATTATCTGATAATTATAAATATTAAGTTTGAGAAAATATTAATAAAATTTATTCTTAACACAGTAGAAATAATTTTAGAAAACTTTTGAAAGATTTTGAGTTCGATTCTTGTTGAATACAATGATTTATTAAAAAATAAATTAAGAATAAAATGATGTTGATTGATCCAAAACGGTGTCATTTTGATTAAAAATTAAAACATAAAAATAAAAAAGTTGATTCGTCAAATAAAAATAAAAAGATTGATCCATTCGAATTGAAAAAATCGATCTGATTCGATCGATTCACTATTTTTATGAAGCGAGTAAAAAGAGATAAACCGAATTGACAAGTAGGATCCGATTTTAATAACACTAATTTACCCCCAATGGATCTCTCTTGTAGCTGAAATTCCTAGGGTAACACAAATATAATTTCTAAATGTGTAATTTCTAATAGTCATGATATAGAAAAAGTGAAGTAAAGATAGATGAGAAAGAGTATAAAAAAAAACAGAGAGATAATTTTGTCCATAATAATTGTTTTATTAGTTTTATGGAATTTATTTGGAAATTTTATCAATTTTATTGAGATTTAGTTTAGTTATATTCAATTTTATGAAAATAAATTCGTAGAATTAAAATGAACTAAATTGCCAAAATTATTTTTTAATGTGAAATTAGAAATAAATTTTACAAAATTATGTAGAATTTATTAAAATTTATTTGCTTCATATGAGTTGTAAATGTATAAATTATTTATATGAATAAATTAATTATAAATAATACATTCTTGAATTCATTGGAAAAAGAAATTGAGTCTCCATAAATGTAAAAAAAATTATTAAGGAAATTAAGTATAAAAATGTATTCTTGAATTTATCTGAAAAAGAGATTTATTCTAAATAAACATACTATTCTTAGTTATTGTGATTTGCCTTTTCGATTTTTTCTTCTGAACCTATCTTCGGATTATTTATTCTTTATTTATTTAAAACTTTTTTTATTACTTTCCTAACCTAATTTATTAGATGCTAAAAAAAAATTAAAGTAATAGTATTTTGAGAATCTAAACTTTTTGAGATCTTTTTACTGATTACAATTAAGTGTAATTTAACGTCTAAACAGGGAAAAAAAAATTACGAGTAAAGAGTTTTTACATTTTTAGATCACTGAAAATATCAAAATTTATTGAAGTAATGTATATTATGATATTATTTACTATAGTAATACTAATTTACATTCAGAAATTTATATATATATAATAAATTAGCTTTAGAAAGGCATGTAACTTTAAATTAAAAAAGAGAGAGAGTTTGAGTAAACATAAAAAAAAAACTGATTGAGAATATTGGTCACCCCAAAGATAACAAAATAAATATTATAGTGAACATTTTTGGTGGTATCAAATGATCAGTATGAATGAGACTAGAGAAGCAAATAAATTTTACAAATTTTAACGTAGATTGCATGGTAGATACATGAAAGGGAACATTTCTAAAGAAATATAAATCAAGCAATCTTGCATGTTCCCAAGACAAGAAACTCTATGGTGTGTAGTATAACATATTTGATCATTACTTGCAACGATAAAAGAATCAAGAACATTGATATATTGCGCAAGTAATGCAATTACTTGACTAATCTTGAAGCTTGTTGTTCACAGAAGACGCTTTAATCTACAAACGTTAATCAATCTCACAACATCTATAATAGGACCACAACGAGAATCATAATTATGTCTTTTCATGATATAAAATGAGCTCAAGAACATAACTCTTGTACATATTGATACAGCTTTGAACATGAATCGAGCTTTCTTGAATCCTCCTTGAGCTTTTGATAAATAAGGAATTTGAATTATATCATTACCAGATATGCCTCTACTACCATTGATCCTTCCCTTTAATTGTTAGCATCACCCACACTGAAAGGACACTAGTCTTTTTGGGTATAGTTCTGACTATTTGCGATGAGGCACTTTCTTTTCCTGCAATAAGTTCAATTACTCTTTTGCCTTCTGGGACTGCAAAAATTATCCATGTTTATGTACTAACTTTACTGCCTTAAGAGATTCAATTATCCAGACAGGTAAAGGACAGCGATCATCTTCAATGTGGGGTAGAATTAAGACTCCCCAATCTGTGTTGGGAAATCATTCTTTAGCAAGTTGCCTACAAATAATTACATAATAAGTTAATAGGAAATTCAAACTCAAAATATTTTTAACCCATAAGATGAGGTTGAAAATACAACCAATAGTTCTTCACAAGAAAATATGGCTATTGAAACAAGATTACGATATAATGCCAAATAAAAAAATACACTATGTTTATGACAGGAGGCCAGATAAAAATAAAAATAGATAAATTTAAAGAAACGCAGCATAAAGAGCACTCTTTCCTGTCCTACCAATAAATAAATAAATAAATAAACAAACACATAAATAAAGGGTAAAGAAATGATAATAATCGTAGCTAATTTCAATTTTTCATTCAAACTCTCAAAATAGCTCTCATACAAGACCTTAGTGTCCCAATCCCACCTTAACTTTTTTATCAAATGCAAAACCTAGCTCTTCAAGGTTCATTTTCCCTTGAAAGACATCCAACAATTGAGGCTCTAGTTCCTTATGCCTGTTAACAAACCGATCCATGAAGTACTTCTCAGAGGGCATCAACACTGAAGACATACTGACTTTTCTTTTGATTAAACCTTTTAATTGCAAAATTCTAATAACAGAACACCTCGGGACAATCCTCTTCTCCAAACTGTATTTAATAGCATCTGGGACTCTTGCAACATCTTTTGGCTGCAGATTCATCTTATTCACAAAAAAATCCATAGCAATCATAATTTTCTTTTCTGAATACTTCATCCAATAGGGTTGCTTTCTAAAAGCTGATAAAATCTCAACTTGGGACAAGCCCCATCTCCCATAAGCCTCCATTTTAGATTGCCATGTTTTGGGGGACATTTGTGAGCACACATCGAGTGCGCTAACAAACATAGGATTCAAAGGATCGATTCCAATCTCTGCAACTTTCTTAACATATTCATTGAACTTGTCAACATTTACATATGCAGTATGAGGAGAAAAAAGCAAAAGATAACCAATTCTAGATTGATTCATCCCAAGTTCTCTCAAGACAGACAAATTGGCAATCAAGTTCTTGACTGCAAAGTTAAAATTGATTGCTCGCATGCGTTTAAAATACCTAATTACATTCTCATCAGAAAGTAGAACACTCTTGAGGAAATTATAAGATGGAATTAGATTTCTCTCTAGGCTCCAAGCCAAGAGTTTTGGATTCCTACAGAGAATCACATGAAGGTCTGAGCTTGAAGCCACTACTGAACTCAAAAACACAATCTTGGGCAAAAGGGTCTCCTCAGCTCTAAGCGTGAGCAGAGCGGGAAATGCTTTAACAATTTTGGATATATGGGAAGAAGTGAATCCATGGTCTCTGAGAAGGCTAACGACAGACTGTGGTTTTTCTAGGGTTTTAAAATGTACCTTCTCAGAGACTGATTTAGCAGATTCTAAGCTTAACCCACATGAATTTATGAGAAATGAAACTGTTAATGACTGATTATTTGGTTTTGGGCATATCTCAGATGAAAAAAATCTGATCTTAAAAATTGAAGCTTGAAAACCCCAATGGGATTTTGAGTGTAAGACAAATTGAGTACTTGTTTTACTTGACACCAATTTTATAAACGAGAAACCAGACATGATAACAACTCACCAAGTTCTGAGGGATTTCAATCTTGTACGACTGTGCTTTTATGGCCTTTAATCAGAAAGCTGCGAAGCTAAACTGCATGATTGAAAGGTAAAATGTCAAAATTTTCCCCAGTTGAAGAAAACAAATTCTAGGGTTTTGGAACCCTGAAGGACACAGAGAGGGGCAAGCTGGGAGGGACAAACCAAAAATCGCATCCGGATTGGAGTCGGGGTAAAAACACTGCGATTAAACGTCTTACCTTTATTTTTATTTTTATTATTGATATTAATTTTTTTAATAAAAAAAATTTTCTACTGATAAATATAATTAGTTGGGTAATCAGTATTTTTATTTCATTGATTCGAAATTAATTTTTACATATAAAATTTATTGTGCATCTAAAACTTTTATGAAATTAAATTCTTATACCACATAAATAATAAATTAAAAAAAAAAAAAAAAAGGTGAAGTCGGAGATTTGTAGAAAAAGTAGTAAAAAAAAATAACTACTAGAAATAGGAAAATTATTTATCTAGTAAAATAATAAATGAAAAAGAAAAAAGAATTGAAATGGATATCTCTTATATCTGAAATTCCTAGGACAACACATAGATATAATTTCTAAATGTGTAATTTTTAATTTTTAAGATAATTAGAAAAAATAAAAATTAGTTGGCAAAAAGAAAGAAAAATGTTAGAAAGAGAGAGAATTCTATCTATTTTAACTTGATTTAGTTAAGTTCAATTTCATAGATTTAAATTTACATAATTGAAATGAAATTTTTTTTAATATCTCAAATAATTTTTTTCTTAAATGTGAAATTTGAAATGAATTTCATATAATTTTGTAGAATTTATTTGTTCAAATGACCGATAAAAGTATAAATTATTTGTATGTACAAATTAAGTGTAAATAATGTATTATAAAATTCATTCAAAAAAGAAATTTAGTAATGATAAATATAAAACATAATTTATTAAGAAAGTTGAGTAAAAATTGTGCATTCTTGTATTCATTCGAAAATGAAATTTAATTTGAGTAAACATACAAAATCAATTGAGAATATTGCTTACTTTAAAAATAACAAAATAAATAAATATTCTAGTGAACTTGTTTTGTAATATCAAATGATCACTAATATAACACCGAGAATAGAGAAGCAAACAAATTTTCTTGTAGGTTGCATAGTAGATACAGAAAAAGGGAACATTAATTATAAATAAATATAAATCAAGCAATCTGCTTGGTGTGTAGTTAATATTTGATCATTACTTGCACAAGATAAAAGGATCAAGAACATTGATATAATTGCATAAGCAATGCAATTACTTGACTAATCTTGAATGTTGTTGTTCACAGAAGATGCCTTGATCTACGAAAGCTAACCAATCTCACATCATCTATTACAGGACCACAAAGTGAACCAGAATTATCACTTTTCATGGTATAAAATGAGCTTAAAAACATAACTCTTGTACGTGTTGATACAGCCTTGAACACAAATCGAGCTTTCTTGAATCCTCCTTTTCCTTTTGATAAATAAGGAATTTGAATTTTATCATTACCGGCATATGCCTCTACCACCATTGATCCTTCACATGAATTGTTAGCATCACCCACATTGAAAGTTAGGACATAAGTCTTTTTGGGTATAGTTTTGACTATTTGTGATAAGGCACTTTCTTTTCCTGCAACAAGTTCAATTGCTCTTTTGCCTTCTGGGACTGTAAAATGATCCAAGTCTATGTACTTTACTGCCTTGAGAGATTCAATTATCCATCCAGGTAAAGGACTGTGATCATCTTCAATGTGGGGTGGAATCAGGACTCCCCAACCTGTGTTGGGAAATACATATGGTCCCTCTTCAAAATTTCCATTCTTTAGCAAGTTGCCTGTAAATCATTACAGAATAAGTTAATAGGTTAATTTTAGTAAAGTTGTGAAACCAATTAAACTATATGTGATTAGTGGAAGATGAGAATATATATTACCTCTAGTACGTTTGGGATTAGAAAGAAGCTTTAGAGATATAGAATCAAGAAGTGGGCCACATGCAGGGTCCTCCTCCACACCAGGGTTATGGATAGAGATCTCAATTTCAGAAGCATCAGCCTGGAAAGCCCAGGCATATGAATCCCATCCATTGCTGCTATACATTGTTTGCATTGGCAAAATTCCCCAATCTTGAGGTTCCAAATTTGGTGACACAGAAATGTTTAATTTCTCCTCTTGAGCACAAGTTCTAGCCACATTGAAAGTTACTGAATAATAATTGCCTTTTATAACACTAATCTTCTGCTTAATTGAAGCTTCATTGCCTAATCTAACTGCAAAGGCTCCACCAGGGACAACTAGCAGCATATCACCTTGTTTTTGCCCTGATTTTATGTACTCAACATAGCCTGAAATTTCCCAGTTAGGAATAGCATTCTTGGCTGTTACTACTGTTCCTTTCATTTGCCATGGCTTTGGGCCATTCTCAAAGTTCCCATTTGGCAATAGACCTGAAAAATTCACATAAATGTTTAAACCTATTAGCATTTGATGCATTAACTACAATATTTGATATAACAAAAATAAATTTGTATATCTATTAGATTATTAATGCAGTAAACCTATTTATTTGTTGGATTTCAAGTCTTATATTATAAAGAAAATTAAGGGTCAAACATACTGAATATTTGAAAATTTTGATATTTTTAAATTCAGATTTAATTCATAAATATGTCTATAATTCACAATAAATCGAATGTTCTTCGTACATTATGATAATTTAATAATTTATATCTCGATATTTTCATTATTATTTTTTTTTTTAGAATTAAAATTTTGTATTGGAAAATAAAATACATGTTTCTTAAATTATCAAATGGGTCATAATTAAATGGAAGTACAGGGTCTAATCAAATAAAATTTCTGAAGAACAGATCTTGGGTTACCTTATTTCTTAGTAAATTACAACACTTAAAAAGATATGGCCAGCAAATCTAGACTGTCTTTACCTTTAAATCTAAGTTATGATTCATAAATGCTTTGCTGTCATCACATGGTCTGTTCTTAGCCCATGTGATTAAAAGAGATGGATGATATATATTCATATACTGTACTAATACACTTCCCCCACCCACAATGTGATTGTAAGATATGAAGTGTTTAGATATATTTAAAATAGTATAAAATATTATTTTAAAATTTAAAAAATATTAATTTTTTTTAATATTTGATAGATTAATTTAAAATAATATTTTGAAATTAAAAAATAAAAAAAAATTAAATTAGATATAATAATTTTTTACAAAATAATATTTTTAAAATTTTATTTTAAAATTCTATTATCAAAATAAATTTTGTACCAGACACCGTTTTTCCCAAGTTCTAATGAAATGATAGATATGAATATAATTTGGACTCTTGTGAATATTTTTTTTAAAATAAGTTAATTTATTTATCAGCAATAATTCATTTCTGCCACCCTCTGATAACACTTCATATTTATTCCTAGTGACCCACCTGAGCATTTAATCAGAAATCATTTAATTATTGAATCTTGGTGTCACAATCAAACAAAAAATTTGAAAAATTATTTAATAAAATAAATAATATATTTTTTATATTTATATAAAAATAAATTTATATAAAAATATTTTTATTTTCATTGCATATAAATTTTATTTTATATAAATAAAAAAATATAATGAAATTTATTCTATATGAATAAAAAAATTATATTTTCAATCAGTATAATTAATGTTTAAATTAAAATTTAATTTAAGGAGTCTATAAAGTTAACGGTAACATTGCCATTTAGCCATAATTCTCTTTAAATTTGAGCTCTTATTCACTGTATCATAAATGAAAACCATTAAAAGAGACAGTTACTTCTTAATGTGCCCTTCATAATATCAATTTAGTGTATTTTAATTTTTCATAATTAAAAAATAATATGAGACGATTTTTTATTAATTAATAAATTTAATTTAATATTCTTTCTACCCACAAATAATAATTCAAATTTTCATTTGTTATTGTGATTTCTAAATCTTTTAAGTATACTTAATAGTAATCACATTATTTTATATTAATATTATTGCAAGCCATAATAAAAAGTAGAATAATAAAAAAAATACTAATTCTTAATTTATATGTCAAAATAAAAATGAATTACTATTATTTATGGACATGAATAATAATATTATAGTAAATTTGTAATAAATTTATATTCAAATTAACTAAAAGAATTAAATTAGTAAGAAGTTAAATTTTCAAATATGCTAATCGTATTAAAAGTAGTATTATACAGTTTGAATTTTCTGTATCTCATTATATGTTTCATATTTTTTTTATATGTTATGTCATTAATAAAAACATATCAATTATTAAAATATTTTTAAAAATAATATGACAAATAAGAATAATGGGATTAATAGGTGTTGTGTTAAAAACACAATAGCCTCTTACTATATTGCCATTTTAGAGCCTAAAATAATTTTATAAAATTTTATAAAATGTATAATATAATAATATTTATTATAATGAATCCAATTATATATTTTTTATATGAAATAAAAATTAAATGCATCTAAAAATATATATTAAAAATATATTAAATCTAAATTATTAAATTTTAACGGTTTAAATTTAACATACTTATATTATATTTTTTAAATTTATTTAATTTTTATTTCGTATAAAAAAATATATTATTAGATTTGTTATAATAAATATTATTATATTATAAATTTTAAATATTTTTATAAAATTATTTTAAACTCTAAAATAACAATATAATAGAAGTTAACACAATAACTACTTAATAAAAAAAAGTGAGATAACATGAAAATAAATGGGGTTGAGGGGGGCTGCAGTGTTTTTTTACACAGCAGCCTCTCATGTGGCCAATTTTAGCTACTTAAAAAATTTTAAAAAAATTTTAAAAAATTATATTTTGATAGTGTTTGATGTAATGAATCTATTGATCTATTTTTCATTCTAAACAAAAATCATTTGGACTGCTAAAAATACATTAGAAATGCGTTAAATTTAGACCGTTAAATATAATATATAAAATTTTAAATACATTTTTAGCAGTCCAAATGATTTTTATTTAGAATGAAAAATAGATCAATAGATTCATTGCATCAAATACTATCAAAATATAATTTTTTAAAATTTTTTAAGTAGTTAAAATTGGCCACATAAGGGACTGCTGTGTAAAAAAATACGGCAGCCACCCTCAAGCCAAATAAATGGGGATTAAATAGCTAGCTAGGTACAGTATATCTATAGCATTAAAGGTTGGGTTGGATGAGAATCAGAAGAATTGAAAGGGAAATCTGCCTGTGGTATATAATTAATGAGACTTTAATAAATGCCAACAATTCAATTTCTTTACCAGCTTTTTGATATTTTTCATGCTTCTTTCTATCCAGGTATAATTAATGGGAGACGAGATGAAGTTATATTAGACTTGTCTATGGGTTAGGGTCGGACCTAGACTAGTTGACAATAAAGCGTGAGCTTGACTAAGTCTGGTCAGGCCTGACTATTTGGACATAGTCATATGAGCAAGACGCATTGGGATTTCGAGTCTAAGACAAACTGACTACTTGTTTTACTTCACACCAATTTTATGAACGAGAAAACAGACATCATAGCAGCTCACCAAGTTCTCTCAGGGATGCCAATATTGTGCGTGGGTGCTTTTTATTCGAATCACGTAATAATATGACTAATAAATTTTAATATAATAAATTAACGTATTAATTATAATTATTTTATAAAATAATTATTATATTTAATTATTATTAATAACTTAGAATTTTACATGATAAATTATATTCGTTTAAAAAAAAATTTATTAAGTAAGACCCACATAAATATGCTCAAATTTAATTAGATGTTATTAATTTTTTTTTAAAAGCGTATTTCTCAAACTAAATAAATTAAATAAATTTCGCATATCATAATCATGAAAATTTCAAAATATGTCTCAATAACATTTCTAAACTATTTTTTCTAATATCTAAAACAATTAATTAATATTTTTTCAAAAAAATAATTTCAATGTGAGAGAACATAATTTGTGGAAAGCACTGAATAATACTTTCCTTTTTCTGGAAAAAGGTTTGTATTAATTAATTAATTATATACATAATTTAATTAATTAATTTATTAAAACAAATTAATTGGGCACCAAATTAAACATTATACCACTAATTAATGCAGACATGAAGAATAAATATTCTTGGAAACCATTCATAGACTAGCATGCAAATTGAATAGTTGGAGGCTTACCGTCGGTGATCACAGACAACGCAACGTTGCAGGTGGCGCAAAGTAGCATTAACAGCACCGCTGTTCTGTACATTGTTGCTGTGGCTGGTTTTAGAGAGAGAAGACAGAGATTAGTGTTTTTTGTGCATGGGATCACTTGAGGCAAGCATCGGCTTTTATTTGCTTTACCCGACCACAAAGACACTGGTTTTCAATTCAATTTACAGGAATGCCGTCGGAACTATTCTCATGAATCGAGACTAACTATAATTTTTTCATTTTTTTATAAAATAATTATTTATATCATTGAATTATTGTTCTATCACATGCAAAAAAATTACAAACTAATCTTCCCTTAAATTTTCAATTAGATTTTGAAATCTGAGTCTAGTTTAATTTATTAAAAATTTCATATTTGTGTTTTTCCATAATATTTTTTTTTTATAAATTTGAAAATTTTCAATCATGAAAATGATTTCAATACTACTAACTCTTTAGTCAATAATTTTAATAATATACAATTAACTTAAAATGAATTAGGAAATAAGAATTTTTACAGTTTTAATAGGGAAAATGAATTTTCAAATTAAGATAAAATTATCTTAAAAATTAATCAATATAATAATAATGCAATTGTATTTTTTAATCTATTTAATTTTTATTAGTTTTAAATTATAATACATGTGTTAATAATATTGAGAAATCAAACGGTATACATAAAATGAAACTTAATTAATTAAATTTGCATGGATTTACATTTATTTATTAAATTTCAAGAATTGAAAGCCACATGAAATTATTGGCAAACCTGTTTCATTGCCTAACCATTGTTGTCCTGAAAAAGGGTTTATAAAATTCTCTTCTACACTTCAAATTTTGGAATTATCTCAAAAAAAAAAAAAAAAAAAACTTAATTGCTAGATGAAATTATTTTAATTTTATTTATTAATTAAAATCTAAATTATGAGATAGATGTTATCTTCTCTTAGACTATCTTCAATCGCATTGTATTTTGACGTTTAACACTAAAATGCAATTGGAATGACACTCCAATCACATTGCAAAATGTATTGAAAAATCTAGATGGTAAATAATAGAACATTAAATTTGATATTTCACTGTCCCACCTCATTTTTTTTTTTAATTTTTTTTTAGTTTTATATTTACAAAAAAAACCCTATTTTTATTTTTATTTTTATTTTTTTATTTAGTTAAAAAGCCCCATTTTTAGGTTTTTTTTTTCAATTATTTAATAAATTATTGTATTTCAATTTTTTTAGTTTAGTCCTTTGTTAAATTAGTAATTAAATTTTTTTAATTGATATATAAAATATATTTATTTATGACCAATTAGTGAAATATATAAAAGAGTGGATAATTATAAAAAATTGTATAAGAATAAATAAAAAGAAATATAAAAAGAATATTTTTTTATGTTAAAAATAGTGTTATGATTGAAGATGAAATTATTATTTGATATAATATAAATCATAAAATAATATAAAATTGACAGCATTTTAGAATTTATGATTTTACACATATCTATTAAATAAATATTTCTTCTTGAAATTCAAACTCATCATTATATATTTATGATTATCTATATATCTTGAAATTTTAATATTATATTATTAAAATATATTAATAAAATTTTTGATAAAGAATATAATAAAATAAATCAAAATCAAAATATAATATTATTACTAAAAAAAATAAAAAGAAAATTCACAATATTTTTAAAAAGGATTATATCACTAAAATGCTTCATGCACATGGGTTCAATAATATATAAGGTCTGCCTGGTACTAATGAGTTTTGAGAAGGTGACTGAAGGTCTATGCACCAATTGACATAAATATCCTTGAATAATAATAATATAATATAAACTTTTGATTTCTAATCTCAATTTTTAATTAATTTAATTTCCTCTGGCTCGTGGGAATCAACAGAAACATATCAGAATCAAATGGATTGGGAAAAAAAAATTCATTAGATTATTCAGATCTTATATTATGTGCAATGTATAATTAAGTATGTAACCCATGTGCATGTGAGAGCATGTATTTGAGTATACTTACTAGACAATTTATTAGTTTATCATTTTAATTTTTCTTATGGCCGGCAATTATGCAAATTGTTAACGTTCTGTTGCATGTGCAGCTACTGAATGCACTGGAGAGGGCATCAAAGAAAGCTCTCAAAATTTTTTAAGGATTTCGACATGATTATATTACCTTTTTTAAGAGTTAAAAAATATTTTTTTGAGATATTATATTTATTTTAGATAAATTACAGTCTAATTAAAAAAAAAATTTGAAGCTCTTTATTATCAAATTAGATATTTAAGTTCCATTTGATTTAATTATTCATATCATTTGATAGCTGTTAGTTGGTAGTTGATAACTGTTAGTTGGTAGCTAATGGCTATTATATAATAACTGATTGTTATAGGTATTTGGTAAAATTATTATTAGTTGTTAGCCGTTACTATTTTCAATGACTATTAAAAATAAATATTAATATTTATTTTTTATTTAAATATTATTTTTAGAAAATAATTTAGTTTTTTTAAGAAAATTTTAATTTGAAATTTTTATAAATAATAGTTGTTTGATTATCTAATAACTATTTAACAGTTAACAACGGTCAGTAACTAAATACTATAATGCACCCGTTAGGAATCAAAAAAATTAATACTTATATAAAAAAATTTACCAAAAATCCATTCAGTGGTTAAAGCTTCCAATATTTGATTACATGTAATCAAGATTAAGTAATGATTCTCAATTATAGTCTAACAATATCAGGGCACTTAATCTAATTAACAATTAGGAGAAAGATTCATCTGGAGTGAGTGGTTAATGCAAGGTAAACTCCAATTTCGGTTTAAGGTAAATAATGAATACCTAGCACAAAAATAAAACAACCCATACGGCCATACACCATTTAAGGACAAAAAAATAGCCAACTTAGCTAACCACCGTCACCATGTCTATTACTTTGTGTATGTGAGATCTCCTTGCTAATAAGTTGCCTCCGTAAATTCAACATCTCATTGTGGAATTGAATGCAAACTCACATGTCATTATTATATCCATTGCCATTGGTGGGGTAACAGGGGTTGATGTATCAAAAACACATTAGTTTCTGCTGTATATAATTTTTAGAGATAAATTTTTTTTTATAAAATTTCTTAAAAATTATAATATTATAATATTTTTTACAATGAATTCAATGACATATTTTTTATACAAAACAAAAATCAAATGGATCTAAAAAATGTAATATAAGTATATTAAATCTATACCATTAAAATCTAATAATCTAGATTTAACATACTTTTAATATATCTTTCTAGATCTATTTGATTTTTGTTTTGTACAAAAAATATGTCATTGGATTCGTTGTAAAAAATACTATAATATTATAATTTTTAAGAAATTTTACAAAAAATTTTTAACTCCTAAAAAGTCTATACAGCAGGAGCTGATGTATTTTTGGCACATCAGCCCCTCTCAACCCAGTAATTGGTGCAAGTCCTATTTTTTCACAAATTTTAATTATTATTATTATTATTTATTTAATTTATGTTTTTTTAAAAAAAATTAATATATTTTTATAATTTTAAATATTAATATAAAAAAAATAATCAACTATATATAATTAAATTTCATAAATTTTAATTAAAATTTATAAAAATAAAATAACATAAAAAAAATTAATGAAGTAACTTCATATAAATTTAATTTTTCTATAGCGACTCTTGAGGTTAGTTTTTATATTTTATTTATTTATACATTAATTAATTTGTTAGGCACTTAATTTATGGTATTATACATTATGTATTGGTATGGACATTCTGAGTGTCAGCCAATAAGCCAAACAAAAAATGCAATGTGATATTCAGAATAATGAATTTATGCATCACCATTTCAATTATTGATATATTGAAATTATTATGAGTATAATTAAAAAAAAAAGTTAAAATTAATTAATAAATTTGTTATTTGATAGCATTATAATCATTTTTATAGTCATGAAATTTCAAGTTGGAATTATTAGTCAAATTTAATTTAAAAAAGAAATTAAAACGAAAATTAGATATTGCATTTTTAAGTATGATTTTTTGTAAAATTCTAATATGATAAAAGAGTGGGTTCATTATTATTATTATTATTATTATTATTATTATTGTTTGTCATTTATATATTGGTTGCATTGTATCTAAAACAAAATGATGAAGTGCCATAAATGATTTTCTTGCTTCATTTTACTGGTGAAGATAGCAACAAACGTCAATAATTTTCATCAAAACTAATTTTAGGTATTTGAAAAATTGGAAAGTGCTTATTTTCTGAAATTTAAATATTTTATTATTTAAAAAGGAATTTGAATTTTGATATATTTTGAGACTTAGTTAGTATTTAATAATTAAAAATTAAATATTTCTTAATAATTAAGAGATTTGAAAAATTTAATTGTCTAAAAAATTTAAAATTAAATATTTATCCATTAAAATTTATTAAGAGATTATAATATTTTTATTAAATTATTATAACCTCTTACCGATTAAGATATTACTTCATTAAAAAACTATTAAGAGTTAATCAAATACCCCCTTATTTAAAATACCATTTGAAAATTATACAAATATTGTTATATAATTTAATAATATAAAAGTAAAATATTATTTAATTTCTGAAATTTAGTAAAACAAACACTTGAATTCTTGTAATTTCAGAAAATAGCTCTTGAGTTATTGAGATTTCATTTCGATAATAAAATGATTATTTCGTCTATTTTGGTCATTAAATACCTTGAAAAAGACAAAAATATCTCTCATTTTTCATCAAATTTTCTTTTTCATATCATTACATTAAATCTTATATCAAACTTTTTCACTTTTCATCACTATTAAATCCCTTATTCTCCACACAATTATACAAATCACAATACCCACATAACTTCTTTAATTTTAACCAATCAAAAAACTCCATTAAAATATTCACGAAAAAAGAAAAAAAAAAGAAAAAGAAAGAACTAAATTTCTGCCATCACCACCATCAAATGAAAAACTAAAATTTTATACAGAACTTCGACTTGGAAACATAATCTTCCAAGATTGGATGGTTCTTTCAAGATTGAAGGGTTAAAATTATTGTTATTGTTGATGATGTCCATGAGATTGAAAAAGAAGAATTATAGTTAGGGGAAAGTCTCAATTTCTGAAAAAAAAAGAAGGAAGAAGAATTATGATTAGAGGAAAGTCTCAATTTATGAAAAAGAAAGGAATCGAAGAATATGTTGGGATTGAATTATAAAGGTGAAAAAATTTGAGGAAAAATTAAGGATTATATTTAATTAGTTTAAAAATAAAAAGAAAATTAGGAAAAGAAGAGATGAATAGAAGAAATGAGAAAATGATATGGGCATTTTCAGATATAGAAATTATTTTATTTTATTTTTTAATAAAAAATTTGATGAAATGACTAATTATTTTAATGGAATCAAACTTTAGATATCCAAAAGTTAATTTATAAAAATGTAAGAATTCAAGTATTAATTTCGTAAAATCTCAAATACTAAATAATATTTTATCTAAAATATAATAATACTTTTGAAATTTATTATAATTAATATTTTAATTTTTATTATTTCAAAATTAACACTTATAATTTATAACTTAATTTCATTGAATTAGGCCCAAATTGTATGTGCAAAATGGCCCTTGGTTACAAAAAATCCACATTTTGAATTAGCCATCCTGAAGATTTAGATTTCAAACACAAAGTTCTGATAGCATTACCAAATAAAAATATTAATGAATTTCTGATAATTCCTTTTAGATTGTAATTAATTAATTAATATATATTGAATGCCTAATCATAAATTTATCATTTTCACCGAATGCCCTAATATCTCTCTTCCTGCTGCATTTACTTGAGTGTTAAAATAACATATCCTCCAGCTATTTTCTCTTTCTGTAGAAACTGAAACTCCACCGTTGTGAAAAATAAGATTTTTTTTTAAAAATTAATTCTTACAAAATAAAAATTAATATTTAGTTAAAATTATTTTCCAAATAAAACACTAATGAGAAAACTCTTTTTAATAATTTTATATTACTTTTATTAATAAAGCACGCATATTTTTTTATTGGAGAGCACAAAATTTTTAGTCACTATTTTTTTTCTAACCTTTATGTTTCAGATATTTTTTAAAAAAATTATTTTTTTTAAATCCTATTTCTTATATTATTTATACAATTTCATTATCGATATTTATTTTGCAAATGATCGAACTTATCACTATTACAAGATCGATTCGGTTTGATTAATTTGAATTCAAATTAATATATTCTGTTTAAAAAAAAATTAAAATTAAATCAAATTATTATTATAGTAAAATTATTGAGTTTGGTTCAGTTTAATTTGATTTGAATATTTTTAATTTGTCGAGTTTGAAATCAAAGATTTTTTTATTTATAAATCGTCATTATTTTATTATAAATTTAGAAAAAAATTCTGATAAAGTATGATAATAATTTTTTTTTTTAAATAATTAAATATTATACAACTCAAAACTTATCTATTTCAGTAATTAACATATTCAAAACTTATATATTTTTTTTTCAAAATTAAACTTTTTATTATTTATTTTTAGTTAATTTTTATGGATAATAATTTTTGTAAATCCTAAATTAATATTAAGTTATAAAAGATGTGGTTATATATAAAATAAAATCAAATATATATATATATATATATAACTTCGATTTAAAATAATAAAAAAATATTTAAATTATAAATTAAATCAAATTTTTAATATATTTTATTTTTCAAACCAAATCAAATTAAATAAATTATAAAATCATTAATTTTAATTTAATTTAATCAAATGGCCGATTTGACTTACAAGTTAAAGGTTATTTGTAACTTATCTTTCACTCCCTTGTTTCATCTAAAAATCTTATTCTATGCTTTTTATATTTTTTTATCAAATTTTGGGAATTACTTGTATCACATCTCTAATCATAATATATATACAATGAATTCAACGTATTTTCTGTTTAGAAAATGAAAAACTAAAAAATAAGAAAAGAAAAAAGAAAACTGAAAAAAGAAAATGATCACAACTAAACAGGAACTATCAGTTCCCAGAACAAAAGATGGACCCAAGGACTGAATCTTATTCTAACAATGAGTTGCAAAAAATTGAACTGTACTAAGATTTAATACAATAAGACACTTCCTAATTTTATCAAATTCTTACAAATTTAAATTTTAAAATTCATAAATAGCTATTTCATGTATAAAATTAATTTATTGTGAATTTTGAAAATATTTGTTTTATACAATTAACAAATTTCATTCAAACTATAAAATAAATTTATGGTATTCAAGGAAATAAATGGAACATTGCAATATATTTATTCTACCCCCATTCTCAAGATGACATGGCATATCATCATCAAAAACACCTGAGATTGCCATGTCATCAAATGCGTGGGTCCCATCAATCCGAGCAAGTAAAACGTTCATCGACGATCCAACGGTCAAACATTAGGAGTACACATCACAAATTAGTGTTCTCAACTCCACAGAACAAAATCGAAAATTAAAAGGATTAAAAAACCACAAACATAATTTCGAATTTTCGACAAATTTTCAGCCCCTAAAATTCAGGGACTTACCGGACACCATAGCTCCGGTTTACTTATAGGACCGACCCGACGTATCGGACGCCAGACGGGACGCAATTGCTGAGAGGTACATTATATAGTGAAACGACCTACCCTCCATAGTCTTCTTTCTAAGCTGCCTCGCTTTCTCTTCTGTAAAGCAACCCAGACTGTACCTGGATTTCGGTCGACCCGATGTATCCGACTCGGACTCCGATGTATCAGATCTATCAATGCTGCCAGAACCACCACTAGTAGTGTCAACGTAGTCAGGATCGGAGGACCAACCGAACAGTGGGGCCCACCAGGTGGAAGAAGATGCTTTCCGGCGATTCGGCTCCGGTTTTCTACCTGATCCGGACGATGCACGGATCGGAGCGGCGGCGAGAGAGCAGTTGATTGTGATAGCAAAGGCCATAGAACTAGAGAGAGAAAGAATAGAGAATAATAGTTTTTTACAGGGAGAAAAATTGTAACCAGAGGGTTAAGAAACGGAGGTGATGATGCTCAGTGCGTACCCTATTTTGGATAGAAGTTGGGGTTAAGAGGCTTTTATAGTCTAAAACCTTTGTACATGCATTCAGTCTTAACCGTGGCTTTAAGGTATTGTACAATGATTTATAATTATAAATGATTCATTTGATCTTTGTTGAAGGGTATATAATTATAAATAAAATACAACCGTGGAAGCGAGATTTTGAGTGAGAAATGTGGAAGTGCATACGGAAGATAAAAGACGGAGAGAAAAGTAGATAAGGCTGTGCACGTGGCTGGTGTTGGAGAGAGAGTTGAAGGGTCAATTTTGGGCTTTTCAATTTAATTTCTACTTTTTTATGCTTTTTGTGCACTTTTTGAAGGGGCATGAGGATTTGGCGGGCTAGAGACGGAAAGGGGATATTTACAGCTGGATATTGTGTATTACCTATTTTAGCCCTAATTTTCTAGTTTTTAAGCTGAAATAGAAGAGAGATGGAATGGTCATTTCATATTATGGGTCTATAGGCTAATGGATAATAAAATGTGAGCGAACCCAAGAGAATGTCAAATATAGACTACGAATGCCCAACGAGAAGGAAATGGCCTATTTGTCAGGTTTATTTTATAATTCCGTCTACTAAACCCAAAGACAAATTCCAATAGACTCCACGATGGGTTTTCAAAGTTCATTTTGATTTTTTTTAGCCTAATTCTGGTTACAAATTATAACCTAGCAGTTTGAGAATTTTGAGCATGTTTGAATCAGCGGTTGACATTTAAATTTCCAACTCTAAAATGAGGTGTTTGCTAGGGTTCACTTTTGAAGTAGCATTTTGATTAATTCTTTAACTACTCGATATTAACGTTGACCGCTAGCTACCAATAGTTAACTTTAACCGCTGAATCAAACATATCTTTAATTAAGTTATCATGTTGATTCAATTAATTTTTTTTTTTAAACAAAAATTTTGAAAGGAAAAAATATGGTTAGAATTTAAACTCCGAACTCAACAATAAATTATTACTTTAATAATAAAAATATTAAAAAAATTATATGTATATATATAATTTTCGTCCGGCCCAATACAAAACAAACCATTTGCATCAAAATTGAAAGGTTCGCAAGAAAAATAATAATAATAATAAAAAAATTATATAATTTAATTCTAAGATTAAATCAAATAGTTAATGAAAAAAAAAAAAAGAATCTCGTTTGCAAAATTATATATATAAAGACTTGTCTTAATGGCAGATTTTTCTTTAAATCAAGAGGTAAAGTAAATGAGGAATGACAATTTTGTTTGTCGAATTCAGATTTTACAAAAACTCATCTCAAACCCAATTTGTTGTCATCCTAACGTATACCATCGCATCATTTTGTGGACAACTAGAGAGGACGTAGAGCGTATAATATCCAATGTTTAAAACCAATTGCAATCTAATAGCTACAAATTGTCAGATCTCAAAGCATCTAATATCAACATATACGGTGATGGAGAACCCCAACTGAGAGAGGACCAGAAAATTTTGGCATCTCCATAAGAAGCCAAGAAGTGGGTTTTGCTCCATTCTCACCTCCAGTTGCTAGTAACTTGTGATTTTGTTGATTTGTTGGTATGGTAAGAAGCAAACTTCAGAAATCACTAGCATGTGTTTGGCTAAGCCCCACGTGGTCAGCCAAAGCAGAGAGTTGGCCTTGCCCTCAAGCTTTTGACTATCATATTCTTTGCCAAAAACCTTCGAGAAGTTTGGTATTATTATTGAAAAAGTTAATTTTATACCCAAAAAAAAAAAGAAATCTCATGCGCGAGTATATAAATTCTTGTCTTTTGATCTTGAACAAAATTTATGTTTGAAACTTGGTGAAAAAACAATATTAAACTCATAAAATTCAAGTAGTTATTGTCTGATGGATAATATGATTCTTCTTTATTTTTAGTCTAAAATTAACTTTTTGCAACTGGAATGCCAAACTACCCTTTCATCTTGTGGCTGCTTCTTCTCAAGAAAATTACCATTTTTTTTTTCATTTTTTAGTAATTATATGGTGATTTGCCATCAAATATCAAATGATGATTTGCAATAAACTCAACAGTTCTTTTATGAGTTCGTAATTTTACATTCTACAAATTGGAAAAAAAATAAAGCAAAGCTAAAAATTCTCTTTTCTTTTCTATTGCCCTTTCCTTTGTCTCATTCTCGTCTATTACAGTTCAGATGAATGTACAAGTAATTAACACTATGCCTTTGCCTATGGATAATTCACTCTAGTTGGACAATTTCCTCAGGATAAATCTGCAATAAAGATATGAACATGTCAAATGAAGTTTTGTCAAAACAATTCCAATCCATTAGAGAAATTTGACTGCTGAAAGACGAATCAATAATATCAGGAAAAATAAAGAAGAAAGGGGAGTCTGAGTATCTCACCTGACCGCGATTCTCCTCGTGGAAGCTAACAGTTCTAACTTTGAACTCTCCTCTACTAGTAGTTAGCTCATCTAACATCTCAGCATCACGCACTTCTACTTTCCCTTCCTCATTACCTAGACCAGCTGCTTCTATTTCCTATTGAAATGGACAAACTTAATACTTATTCAAAGAAAATTACAGAATATTCAATACATAGATGAAAGGGTACGTGTTATACCCTAAAAGAGAGGCTGAAAGATAGTCGAGGGGATCTGCATCTGGTGATTTCCTCGTATTCTGCAGCATCCAGTTCTCGGAGATGATGGGGACTAAACAGTTTAGGAAGGATATATTGCCTTATACCAATGAGAAAGAAGAATGGCAATGGAAACATAATTCCAGCTATCGGAATCCATGTCAAACCAAAACAGACCAGGAAATACACCAATTGAAATATTGTAAATGTTGCAATATACTTGAATGGAACTGACTCAACAAAAGAAGCATGAACCCCTTCCAACACCCTGCCAAAATTGGTTATCAGCTACATAGTGAATTTGTAAAATCGTATGCAATTAGCAGCATATCACTCTTAAATGAAACAAAACTTACTTGAAGCGCCTGCCAGGTGTGATAAAAAGAAGTAGCATTCTTTCCCAGAATTGGTTTCCTGGGAGACTGTCGATGGCCATGTAAGCGAAATATCCCCAGAGAACTGATGTAGGTATCAGCTTTATTGCAGGCATTGCAAATACCGATGCTGCTACAAGAAGTGACTGCAACAAATTGCTTACTCTTTGCTCATTAACTCTGACAGGCAAGTATGCATCAATATCCTTCTCAGGATTAAATGCATCCTTTGGATTTTCATCCTTGTCCTCTGCTTTCATTACTGCCTCCTTCAAGTCTTCCAGCTCTTTTGCTACTGTATTCTGCAATTAAACAGCTTTAGGTTTTATGATAATATGATGACAAATGGTAATGGTGCAATTCTGTTGAAGGACTTACAGCTGGACTGCTGTCCATCTCTATGAACACTGCTTGCATCTTGACATATATTTCAGAGTTGCTAGCTTTCTGCTTGATACTTTCCTTGGCACTGTTGACCATCTTTCTTCGAATCAACTGCAAATAATGACTCCGATTCTATACATAAAGAATGCGACTCAACAAGTAATTTATGGAGTTCACATTTGAAATCCTGTAACTTACCTGTCTTTTTAGGACAGCAAGGCTCTTTGTGTGCATTGGAGATTGGGGCAGGACTCCATTAGATGGAGGTAGGCCAATTAATCCACAAAGCAAAGTCTGAGACCATTTAGTTAATTAGATGATTTAAGTCTTGGAAGAATATAATGGAAAAATAGCCAACTTTAATATATGGCATTGGCATATACCATGAATCCCAACAATAAAATGTCATAATGGTATGCAGAAGGATTTTTAAGATTGAACTCCTTTTGTTGTGCCAGCTGCGAAGCAACGCTATGGTCGAAAAAGTAGAGCCCTGCTATCATCAGAGCGGGAACAATGGCTGCCAAGATGTATACTATAGGAACATTTCCCATATCCTGAAATTTTATTATGCATTTTTGTCTAATTAGCATCAAGTGTTTCAAACACAATGATATAGGTAACATCAAATTCTGTTACCTTGATTACGGTCCAGTGGTGTAAGGATGCAGACTCCCATGGAAGAGGACTAAAGAGCCTTCTAGGGACTCCGGAAGGAACTTTGCTTGGCACACTAAATGAAAGTGCTGTCCACACCACAACCATTAAAGGAACTCCATAGTCTGCTATGAAACTTCTAAACCACCCTATAGAAAGAAAATATATTCAAAACATTTCATATTCCAAATCACAAATGTTTAAGCGCAAAGTTGCTTAAAATTATCTTCGTAAATTACCTGTGCCATACCACCATGATCTTGCCTTTCTGCTTTTTAAGGCAGTGTAAAGAAGGCCAAAGGTGAATATTATACCCAACAATCCATTTGTGTAAAGCCATTGAAATTGATACTTTTCTGACTTTGAATCTTCTGCTTTGGGAATATTGAACTCATTCACCATCCCCTGTATAAAATTATACCAAATATTATTACCTTTCTTACAATAATTAATCAACTATAGAATTTGATAAATTAAATTTCAATTTGTTTTATTGGTTTGACTTACTTTAATAGCTTCTTGAATGAATAGAACAGAAATCAACATGCCAAAAAGTTCTCCTGCAATTCTAGTAAATCTATTGATGATAGTACAAGCATTGAAAATTGCAAGAAGCAGCAGCAAAAGGGCTGTCCAGACACATACCCTGCAAGAATTGCATTAGGTGTGAAAAATTGTACAATCAACTAAAAATCAAGATAAATAATTTACAAGATTAACAAGGTCAATCAATTCCTAATACCATCCAGCCCAAGCCAAGAAAAGTTTCTGGCCCAAATCTTCCCTTCCTTTAGCAAAATTGTACAAATAAGTGTACATAATAACAGTGGGTTCTGCAACACCCAATATCAGAAGAGGTTGCCCTCCTAGAATTGAGTGTATGATGCCACAAAGAGCAGTAGAAGCTAATGTTTCTACTGTGCTCAAGCTTCCATCTACACAGATTAAAAAAATGCAGAGTTACTTATAACTCATTGTTCTTGCAATTAAGAAAGAAATTAAGTGGGGAACTTGCCTGTGTCTCTACTCAGTTGCTCGCCAAAGGCGATAACAGGAAGGGCAGAAGCAAAGAAGATGTAAGTTGTTGGTGCTAATATCCTGCCATAAATAAATGAGTGTTAATACTGGTTTCAAGATTCCGATTCATTATTTGTTTGTCCTTTGAAAGATTTAAAGAAGTTACCTGTGTCCTGAACGAATGCCACCAATCCAATCTTGTTTATAACACTCTGTTCTTCCTCTAATATCTTTTGTGATACCTCTAAATGGATTTGTGATGTGCTCCATCTCTGGTACAAAGAGAGTACTTTAATTAGATAAAGAAAAATGAAAAGAAGCAATTTCATTTTTTTTTCATGTTTTTTACATGCAATATTTGTTGATTTTCCCTCGCGGCTCATGCCTTCTTTCATCTCTTTTACTCTGTCCAATTAAATAATAAAGCATATGCAGCTTGCAGACTACCATCTCTATACAGACTCATCCGGGTAAGAAAATTCTTGACCCTTCTGTTTGGTCACCAGGAAAATGAAGGACATATAAAGAAAATATTAAAACCCAGTCTTGGGTCAAGACTCTTGAACAAGAAATGCAACCATGCATTAACATTTGCTAACAGCAGCAAGCTAATATGCACATAAAGGAAAAAATTAAAAGAATTACCGGAAGGTGGGCCTTTTTTTTTTTCCCCCTCTCCTGCCCAAAATTTCCAGGGAATTACAGAGGAAACACAAATCAAAAATCTTGTTTTAGAGAGATGTGGAATGTGAAATATTTCTCCTCGAATGGTAGGAGTCTCTGTTTTCTTTATATAAGCAGTGGAAAAATAGAGAAGCAAATTCTAAACAGTAAACACGCCTTTAAAAGACCTGCCAAGTGAGGCAGAGGTCATTTTCTTTAATTTTTCGAGTGTTTTTATGTAAAAAAGAGGGTCCACGCTGAGGCAAGTTTTCTTCCTCGTGTTTGAGAGAACAACTGTTAGCAGTTAGCACCGTCCTGCTTTGACTGAAGGCAAGTTCTCAGAAAACCCAATGGCCCAAATCACTTTAACTTTGTAGAAAAGTGGATTTGCTTCCTATATTGTTTATTAAATTTAATTAATTTTTCGGGATTTATTATTATTATTATTTTAATTTAAACTTACAAATTTATAATTTTAAAAAATATTTTAATATCATTAAACCCAAAATAAAAAATCCTAAATGATTATATTTTATTCTTTAAAAAAAATCATGAAATATATATTATAATTAATATGTAAATATATTAAATTATTATTAATTAATTTATAATACCACGTAATCATATTTTCTTAAAAATTTTGGTTTTTAATTTTTTTTTTTTTTTTTACAGTAAAAAGCATTATTTCAACCAAAATGAAAGCTGAGGTCTCTAATAATTTGAGAGCAAAAGAGAACCAAATTTCAACAAAATTGATTTGGAATGTCCATATTACCATTTTCCAAGCCTCACCAAAACCTTTCATCTTTTTTAACCCAGACAATGTGCTGCTTCTGTTGTGGAAACTATAGCTTTCCACATCTCAATTAAAATTTTCTAAAACTGGCAAAAAATTTTATGCAAAGTTATTTTTCTTTTTCTGTTATGAAAAGAACAAATATTATTTAATGGGAAAGGATGTTACCATTAAATTATATTACGCGTACTATTTTAAAAACCACTTTTAGACAAAATTAGAATTAATAATTGATTCCAACCAATTCTGTTTAGAATTTTAATTTATTTTTATTCTAAAAATTATGATTAATTAGTTATAGTTATACACTAAATCTTTTAACTTTTTAAAATTATGTTTTATTAGCTTATAATTGATCCAATAAAAAAATACGATAAATTAATTAATCTACTAATCAATCAAATTTTTAAAGCATTTTATTCATTTAACCGTCGGTTCAAGTAATTAATTTGTTTTTTAATCATCTTCACCTTTTAGTAGAAGTTGAAAATCCTATGGCAACTATAAAGATGAACGTGTAACTATATTTGTCAAAGGAGGATTAAATTAGGCAAAATAAAGTTTATCATATAATTAATGCAACTTAATTATCGACTTAGATAAACGAGTCATTATAAATCATTTTCGAATATATTTTTATCGGATCACTTATATTCACTTTTATATTTTTTTAAATTAAAAATAAGAGTCAAATTTATTTCTTATCAATTTATAATCTTAAAATTTAATTATTTATTTAACTCAAAAATTTTCAAACTACACTATTGCAATTATTTTTAGAAGTTAACCCATTTCATTTGAGTTTTTCTTTTTTCTTTTATATTTTTTAAAGAATTTGTTTCGATCAATTTTTCCAAAAAATCATTTGGTTCTTGATAATTTATTTTACAATTTTTTTCAATTGCCTTTTAAAGATTGATTGATGTGAAATTTAAAAATACAGGATTTTACAATTTCTGAAATTTCCTGGCATGTGGTATTTGGGATAACTTGCTGACATATTTAAAAATGAAAAAATAATAGAGTTTTTGAAGGTAGTACTTTAAATTTAGAAACTACAGTTGCTCGTATTTTAACCTATGCAAAAAAAGTGTGATAAACAAAGCAGATCGTGGAGTTGATAGGGAATAATAGGTGCATTAGAAGTTAACAAAGCATCAGTTGGAAAGTTCTGATGGAGGGATGGCACAAACTGAATTCTGATGACTCATTCTTAAGCCACTTTTATCAAGCAACAATTGAAGGTGTAATTCGTACGAGTACAAGTGCTTGGATAATTGGGTATTCAATGAATATTAGTTGTTGCTCAATTACAATGGCTAAAATGTGGGGAGTCTATCAAGGTCTTTAAATAGCTTGGAACACTGGGATTAAAAGACTTGAAGTGGAATATGATAGTAGTTGTGTTGTAGATCTCATTTTGGACGACAATCAAGATGTAAGTCTTTATTCATCCTAGATCCAAGGTATAAGGAGAATATTAAGTAGAGAATAAGAAGTAAAAGTTCATATTTTTAGAGAAGCTAATTTTAATGCAGATTAGATGGCACACCAAGGAATTAATCTCCAATTAGGAACTCACATTTTTTGTTCCCCACCCCAAGGTATAAGGGAATGGTTGTTTCATGATGTTGTAGGGAATGGTTGTTCCAATTAGGAACTCACATTTTTTGTTCCCCACCCCAAGGTACAAGGGAATGATTGTTTCATGATGTTGTAGGGGTATCTTACCCTAGAGTTTGTTTTTTATGTTGTTTTAGGGTTTGACCCTCCTTTTCAAAAACAAAAAAAAATAATCAAAATTTGAATATCTTCTTTACTGTGCGTTAACATCGGCTCAAATTTAGCGATTAGATCATCTTTGGTTGAATTTGGACTTAAGAGCAAACCCATATAAATAGAGTCAAACTTATAGTAATGGGTTTAGCTGTGCATAGTCAGCATAATTGTCTCGTAGACTATCAAATTAGATTGGAATTTTTTATTATTATTATAATTACAATAGTATTCTTGCAAGTATTACTAAATAGACTTGTAAACTCATTGTATATTTTTTTTTATCACTAACATTAATAAAAAATTATTTTGCTCCAAATTTTATATTATCACCATCATATTGATGATTTTTGCAGTTTATATATTAAGTATTTAAATAAAATTGACGTTACCGACTATTTATATATCAAAAAACTCAAGTTAATTTCATTTTATAAATTCATAATCATGAGTTTACGATATTACCTTATAATAATAATAAATTTCAAAATTCAATATTGATAAAATTAAAAAAAAAATCTCTAATTAAAATAATCTAAAAATACTAATTATAATTAATTTGGTTAGATTAATTTTACGGTTAACACTTTAAATCTATAATAAGTTTTTCTATATAGATGGTCAATGAAATGAATTTAGCATACTAGTCTAAAATATTATCACATGACAGTAATATCATAAACAACAATGGTTATAGATTTCGTGTCAAATAATATTTCTTGGTGGGGTTTAATTTTGACATTTATGCATGACAATATGCATATGTGCTTAATAACATGCATGCAAGATTCTTCCCCTTTAATTTTGATTTGTCTGCCCCATTCAAATGTCAAGAAAATGTTATTATTGAATAAGATGTTAAAAATGCTGTACATGAATCTCTAACAAAAATTATGTAGGATTTACTATATATAGTAAATATTATTAAGAGTAAATATACTTCCTTTTTTTGATAAATATGAATGTCTTAATTAGGTAAAATGTTCACCTTCATCCAGCTCATTTATAATATATATATTATAAAAAATCCCACATTAAAAAAAAAAATCAAATCATAAAAAGTATATACGAGTTTAAGATATAATTACCTAATGATTAATTTTAATTTTAATTATGATTAAACCTTAATCTATTTTAAAGTCCAATAAATATTTCTTGTGGATATAACTTTTTCTTATTTATCTGTGGTTCTGTTAACAAAGAGTATACATTTTTTAAATTTAAGCAAAGCAAAATCAATAAAATCAATTTACGATGAATATCAGTTAGATATGCTTACGGTCCAGAATGTAAAAAATGTTATATTTTTCAAAGATTTCCCCCGCTTCCTGACCCACGTACTGGTTTAATATCAACCCTTTCATTTTCGGTGGTTCAAGTTGACCACATACTCGGCCAAAATTGCACATTTTCTAGTTTACAAGTATACATATCTATCAGTAGCACCACCAACTGGCTTTTGTATCTTTCAGCTCCAACTTTTGTTTCCATGTATATTCAAAGTTGATGGCAGTATATATATATATATCAAATTATCAACCTTTGTTTCTTAAGTACTGCGGTTTCTAAACCATTTTCTTTGGTCTAATATTTTCCACCCCAAATGTCTAAGTACACATTCCCATTAGTTAGAAAGATGAGGGTTCTTGTGGATATTTGCAGTATAAAATAGAAGTGAAATAAAAATGAAAAATAAAAAAGCCAGCTGCAAGAAATGGAAAAGAAAACAATCCATGAGTTCCCAAGATTTTGTTGTCTCCTACAATCAGAGAAGTAATCAGAGAACATGTGAAAGTTTTTGTCCTTTAATCCACTTAAAATTGTATATTATACTTTCAATATAATTATTTTAATTTTTTAATTAATTCTTCTAAATTTTTAATTAATCCTTTCAAAATTAATTTTTTATAAATAATTTCGAATGTTAATCAATTCTCATTCAATAAATAAGGAAAATAAATAAAAAATTATTTAGTTCAAAATTTATTTTCATAAAAAATATAGTTAGTTATTATTTTTTAAGCAAAAATTATTAGAAAAGCTTTAAAAAAATTAATCTTTATTTTTTTTTCAACTATTAATTTTAAACCCTCAAATAATTTTTTCTGATTAAAGATCTAAATTACGATTAAGATTAGCATAACTGACATTAAACTTAATTTAATTCATTATAGGCTGGAATTTTAACATTTTATTGGCTATGCTTTATCATAATTATTTGTCTAGGTGGGTAGGAAAAATTAGGATTTAAAGTGCATAAACCCTTCAAAATTATCACCATTTCTCCACAGCCATCTAATTAAATTATTAATGGCATGTCATTTTAGGTCCACTAATTTTTTAAGTAATAAGCTAATATCATATATTTATTTTCTGAGTATCATATTAAATATATTTTTTAAATCAAATCAAAAATATATTATTTATATCGAGATTAAAAAATTTTAAATGAAAAGATAATCTTTGTATAATTTAATTTTAAAAAAATTAAACATTAATCAAACTAACTTTTGAAATGAAATTTAATTTTTTATAATATGGTTGTAAAAATTTTGTCTATATATGCACATATAAATAGACAAAATATTAGGTAGGTCCACGTGTATATTCATTATAGGTTGAGTGGTAAACAAATATTTGTTTTAATTGAACAAAACTTGACAAATGAATTGAAGTCATGCATCACGTACGCAAATACCTTATACAGGCATTAAAAAATACAGTTTCTGAAGTCATCTTGGATCCAACATAATCACTTAACCTATTAACCATATTTAACTTCATTATTTTTTTCAATTTTTAATTAAATTATTTGGTGGTGAAGATTTGTCTTTAATTATTTAATTATTTTTTTTTTTCTGAGAAAGTAGTTATTGAATCATTGGACTTCCCTTAGTGTTCTTCATTATGATAGGTGGATTTATTTTTCTTTTATATTATTTAATATAAAAAATAATTTCTGGTTAATTATTTATTTTTATTTTTTAATTTTATTTATTATGTCAATTAAATTTTATTTCATTATTTATTGAAATAAATAATTATTATAATTTATTTGATTTCTATATAAAATTATTTGTGTCTATGTCTAACTTACATTATATATTTTTTACATTCATTGTACTTATATAATTAAATATATAAAATCATTAGTATATTTATAAAATAATTTATTAATTACTTTTATTAAACATGTTATTATTATTTAATTATTAAATTTATCATTAATTACACTTTCATTCTAATTAGAAATTTGTTTATTAAATTCTCCAATTAGGCTAACTATTATTTAACATTTGAAATTAATTAAATATAATTTCTTTAATATGGTGAGGTGATAAAATTTTCTGCATTTTTGGCTTATTACTTTGTATGCATTTGGTGTCTAGTGAATTAGGGTTTGAGATATCAATTTCTGTTTATATGGACCAAGCCCATATTGAGTGAGGCCCAATTTATGCTTTATTGGAGTGAGACTTCAATGCTGGGGCCCAAAAAAATTTGATAGAAAATTATATGGAAAAGAAAATTAAAAAAAAAATCTTTATTTAATATGAATTTAATTATGGTTCCAAAAATTAAAAGATTTTAAAAAAAAAAAACTATAATCCACCGCCCCCAACTCTATATAGTAATTTTTTTCCAACCATAAAATAGATTAACCAGCTAAGCTCATAAATTATATATAAAATTTAAATTAGCTACTCGTTTTATCGTGTTACTTGAATAATTTGTTAGTCTTTTTTCTTAATTAGTGGCTATGGATATCAAGCACTTTAATATTGTTGGAAAGATGCAAAAGATTTAAAGAAAACTTAGGTGGCTAGCAATGAAGCTCAAATTGAAGATTAGCATAGGATTTTTACCAATTTATGTTGGCCTTCAAGATGAGCATAAAAAACTTAATTTAGTTCCAGTATAAAGTCTATCTTCGATAATGTTTCAAGCATTGCTTTGTCAGTTTGAAGAAACTATTGCAGTGGCTGAGAGTCCAATAGCTCTACCTTGCTCACAGCAAATATTTGAGTGGATTGTTAACCTTGTAACTCTCGCAGGGTCAGCCACAAGTTAAAGAGGAGACTTTCATTTGGAGTAAAGAAGATCAATGGGTTTTAGGATTATAATAATCATTGTTGTTAAAATCGGACAGGACTGACCGGTCGAACCGGAAAAAAGAACCGAATCAAGGATTGATCCGGTCAGTTTCAAAAAACTGTCTCTCAAAAACCGGTTAACTGGTCGAATCGGTCGAATCGGACCGGTTTTTCTGGTTCGAGCGGGTCAGAATTTTTTTTTACTTTTCTTTTTCTTTTCTTTTTTTCTTTTCTTTTTAATTTTTTTTATTTTTAATAAAAAATAATAAATGTTAAATTATATTTATTTTCATCATATATATAATAAATGTCAAATTATATATGTGTGTATACCGATTTTTTTCTGATTTAACTGGTTCAATCTCAATCGAACCTCTAACTATCTGATTCTCTGTTTTTACTAGTTCTTTAATCTATCCGGTTTTGAAAACAATGATAATAATCATCAAACTCTTACTATTGATTCTCAAGTTATTTGTTTGTTTAATATATTTTTATGTAAAGAGTTTTAGTAGTTGTAATTAAAACAATTATTAGTGTAGTATATAATAATATTTTAAATATATAATCTTTGTTAGAATTCATTTATGGTTTTTCTAATTTGTAATTTATTTGTAAATTCTATCTTCTTCTTCTTTTTTTAATTCATTGGTATCTTTTTACTACATGTCCACAGTTCATCTTAATATGATCATCAATAGAGTTCTTGCAACTTTCACACACATCCTCTCAAAATCCCCTAAATTGCAGGAAAAGTTAGTTCCTGCATCAGTTTGACCCGTCCATTGTTTAATCATCTAATGTAAAGATCCTCCAACAAAAACTGTAATCTTGTGTCCTCAAACTGACCAATAATGGGCAGTGTTCAATCCTTTTCAACAAGTAGTCCTCAGACTATAAAGAATAAACCATAACTCTTGAGACTCTTTTAATGAAAGGGGCAATAAACAAAAATATGATCATAATAGTCACCAACCATAATTAGAAAAGATAATAGTTATAACATAGCAACAACCATTCAAAGGGTTTCTATCAAACATTCAGGATAGTCTAAGCATTAAAATGAAACTAATTAGAGAGACAGAAAACATAAGGAGATCCTGCACATATGAAAGTAACAAGTCCATAATCCTTCAAATGCTAGTAAGCAGTGTAGATACATGGAATTAGTTCTAAAGTTAATTCTAAGAGACTAAGACAGTAGACATTAAACTTCTGTCCTTCAAAACAAGCCTTTCTAGTTCCACTATTGCTCAACTCTTCCTACATTAGCCCTGAGAGA
This sequence comes from Aleurites moluccanus, assembly GCA_948193065.1. Lineage (NCBI taxonomy): Eukaryota > Viridiplantae > Streptophyta > Magnoliopsida > Malpighiales > Euphorbiaceae > Aleurites > Aleurites moluccanus. The sequence continues at coordinate 5,725 of CANXYC011549638.1, read as the reverse complement.
ACCAAAAACATGCATAGTCAATAGATTTATCATTTAAGCTAGGTAAATTGGTGGTTTCCAAAATCTGAAACTCCAACCGAAATCTCCATCAAAAAGCTAAACTCTTTACCATTCAAGCTAGGCAAATGAATGGTTTCCGAAATTCGAAGATTGAACAATTAATTTGAACAACACAATATATTGTAATAAAATAGGACATCATTCCTTATTGTCTCTACTATTGAATGCCTTCATACCAAGAAAAAAAAATTAGTTAAATTATCTTTCACATAATATCTAAGATGAATCCAAATTTTAACAATCAAGCTCTTAATTTAAAGATTAAATTTTCTTCACTCAGCTTTAATTCAATGGTGTTAGAATCATCAAAGAAATAAAGTTAAAAGTTAAAATCTCAATCATAATTAATTAAAAAATAAATAAATGTCAACATTCAGAGACATGAATGAAGGCTTTAATTCATATTTGACCCCCTCATATGAGCCTTTTAGGCTATGTAAAGAAAATGGTACATCTTATATAATTATGAATAAGCCCTTCTAGGCTATGACTCGTCTTTTCAAGATAAACTAATCAAATATGTTAATTTCCAATGTTTATGGGAACGCAAAGAGAATAATACACACGAATACAAATCAATCTAACCATTGGAGAGTGGAATAAAAGTTAATGCAAGTAGAAGAAATATATCAATTCACATGATATGATAGAAAAGGATATGGCAATAGGGCGGGGTGGGATGGGGGCGGGGGAACCATCCCCATCTCCATTCCCGCCTTAGCGGTGAATTTTCATTCTCGTCTCTGTTTCACATACAGGGATAATTTAGTTTCCATCACCATAGGGATCCCCGTTCCCCTCTTAAATTTTGTATTACTAAATTTGTTTATATTTATAAAATTTATAAATAATAGCTAAAAATATGAAAAAATTTATTTAGAAAATATTAATAAATTCAAACACACAAAACATTAACCAAACATAATTAAAATATAAATATTTTAATACATAAAAAATATTGAGTAATATTTTTTAATAAAACATTAAAAATTCAGTATACATTAAAGTATGAGTACTTAAACAAATTTAATCTAATAAGTACTTTCAATAAACTCCAACAACCTCATAAGAATTATTTCTTGAACAAATTATTCCTTATATATATATGTTATTAATTAATATAATTTTATATAAGAAATAATTAAATAAATATAATAATTAAATAAATATACACTCTTCATCTTTGTCCCGTCCTCGTTAACGGGAAAAAAATATTTTCCATCCCCGCTCTCATAAAGAGACAAATCGAAAAATTTTCATCCCCTTCGAAATAAATTCCCGCGAGAAACGGAAATTCCTTATCCCATTGCCATCTTAAACGGGATCTCTCAAGTTCCTGCATCGATATTACTTGTCTGGTGCGGTAATAGAGAGAAATAATCAAGTCCACAATTAATCATCATTTCAGTATACAACAAATAAAACATTTAATATTTTGACCCATAATGAATTTAAATTTTCTTTGAGTTTATACATTAAAAAATTACTTTTTAAATATTGACCTAAGAATAAAATTTAGTCATTAGTCAATAAAAATAACAGCAAATTTCTTCACTAACCAAACTAACACTTGGGCTTAATAGCTAACTATTTTATAACTCTGACTTAATTCCAAGGCTAATTAATAGTATTTTCTTACAATAACAATAGGAATGAACTATCCATAATATTAAGTGACGATAATGGGGAGAAAAATAAAGGTAAAACCACACAAAGCGTAGTGAAAGTAAACAAATAGAACACTCTGAAAAAGAAACTAAAAGATACAGCAGCACTCAAATACACTTGCAACACCTTAATAATATCTTCTCCTCCGCTTGTTGGGTTGCTGCTCTGATGATATTCCTGTATTAACATTGAGAGAAACAAGGCTTCTAACACAAATATTTGTAGATCTATATCCTTTAGGCTTCTCATTCTCTGAAGATCCAAAAATCTTAACTCTCTTAGCTCTTTTCTCTTTTAAGTCATATAACAGAAGATATTGACCATGTTGACAATCTAACAAAACTTCATTACCACTTTTTGAATAATAACATAAAGGTTTCAAATAATTTGAATAATCACCTAATAACATTCCATTCTCCCAGTTACGAAGAGAAAGCAATTTAATCCAACTCTCTTTCACTCCATATTTCTTCATTATCCATATCTCAGCATAGCGAACGAATGTGAGACTCGTGCAAAGGCAACCACCCAGTTCCGCCACATTAACTGACAAAGCTTCCTTTACATCAGGTATTATTAATGGCAATTCCCTTAACTTCTCTTCACCAATATCTAACGCAATGATCACCGGATCAAAAATATGGCGATTAACAACCCAATGCAAAGACCTACCAACAAGAACACCAGCCGTTGTCTTTTGATAACCAATGTAATCAGTACGATAATTTAAGAGCTTCCCGTAGATTTTTCTTGAAGAATTAGCTTTCAAACTATGAATCATAACTTTCTGATGTTGTTTTTTGTGAGTTTGAAATATCCTAATTACCTTATAGTCATCAGTAATCACATCATACCCAAATCCATCGAGGATAATATTACTGTAACAAACATCTTTATCAAACCAAAAATTAGGTAAGATTTGGTGTTTATTTGTTGATGGATTCCATATGCACATGCATTGACCATTATACATAGCAAGCAAGCCATTGCAAGACCCAAATACATCCGTATAAGATTTTATAGGCCTACGAATCCAGTGATTGCCATTATTAGAAGCAGGAATGTCATCAATGCTTTCCATACAAGGCTTATAGGGGCGATCGAGTTCCACAGGGTAGAGATTATTAAAAGAATCCAAGTCTACTGCGTAAATTGAATCATATGGTTGAATGTCATCAATAATTAAACTAAGATTGACACCGGTTTTGATAGATCGATTTACATGTAACTTTATGAAATCTTGGCTGTCGATTAATGACCAACATGTCTTTGACAAGCATCTGAAGCGTAGAAGAGTCTTAACGGGCAGACAACATAGTATTTCTGGTAGAAGATCAAACATAATTTTTGTCATAATTGATTATGGAAGATAGAGTACTCAAAGGTTTACTTAAGAAATATAACGAGGTTAAAATTAATTTTATTCTGTAGGAAACGGCTAATCCAAATCCTTTTGGAATTCGAATCCTTGTGGTTTAGAGAAACGACATATTGTTTACAGAACTCTTTTTATAATCCACGGCGTAGATTGAATCCATTGGCTTAACATCATCTATAATCAGACTACGATGGGTTCTGGTTTTGATAGATTGATTTAGATGAAGATTTATGAAATCTGGGCTTTCGATTAAACGACAACATGTCTTCGATAAAGCTCTGAATCGTAGCAGAGTCTCAACTAGTAGACGACGTAGTATTTCTGCTCGAAAATCAAAGGCGAACTCCATTATCGATTATTAGCTAATACAGATAAAACAATTTGTTGCAAACCACCACCATTGTTTCATTGCTCCTCCCAACCACGGGTTGAGGGGGCTGCTGTATTTTTTTACACAGCAGTTTCTCATGTGATCAATTTTTATTATTTAAAAAATTTTAAAAAAATTTAAAACATTTTAACTGCTAAAAATACATTAGAAATGACTGTTAAATATAATATATCTAGACTGTTAAATATAATATATAAAATTTCTAATACACTTTTAGCAGTCCAAATGATTTTTGTTTAGAATGAAAAATATATCAATAAATTCATTATATCAAATACTATCAAAATATAATTTTTTTAAAATTTTTAAATAATAAAAATTGACCACATAAAAAATTACTCTGAAAAAAAATACAGCAACCCCTCGATCCTCCCAACCACTCGTCTTGGAAGGTATCATCTTACCAAATAAATAAATATATATTTGAATTACATAGGGTTGAATTCAAAAGACACAAATTCCAAGGTTGAGTAGAGATTAGGACTTAATAAAATTTAATTTAATTTAATTTGATAGGTATTTATCTAATCTATTTTATTAGATAAAACAATTAGTTATGGGTAATAGATTAATATGAGATCCACAGAGTAATCGTCATTTAAATCACAAACACTTTTTAATTAAAATAATTAAAAAATTATTTATCATATTAAAATGATTAGATAAATACTTAGGGATTATTGTATTATCTAATTAGTATAAATAGATAATATAAATAAGGTTATATAATTAATGCTTAGTATTAAATACTTATTAAATGATTATAGATAATTATATTAATAATTAGTACTTATTATATACATCTAAATATATAATAAAAATAGATATATCTAAATTATTATTATTATAATTATGAATTATATTTAGGTATAATTTATTTTTAATAAAATTAAAAATATTTAATAGACAATTAGGTACTTATTGTAAATATTTATTTAAATTATTTTTTTATCCGTTCAATATAACTATATATATTTTTTTATAACTATTAGTTTAAAATTTTTTTTTTTCCTCCGTTCAAATGTTACTCTAACCACTTTTATTTATAGTGTAGATTATTGATAGATAGATATGTAATTGTATTTTTCTGATTCCCAATGGAGGCTTAATTATCAAAATGCATAAAATAAAATAAACCAATATCTAATAGTAAAATTTGTATAAATCAATATATATATATATTATTATTCTTTTAGTTAATTCATACATAATAAATTTGGTCTATATTGATATTCAAAATCATCAAAAGTAATATTTAAATTTAATAAAATTATATAATAATAAATTTTCTATATTAAGAAATTTTAAGAAAATATAAGTTAAATAAAAAATTATAACCAAAATTCGAGCCTAAGATTAGATTAATTTTAAATTTTGATTAAAATTAAATAAACTCTTTAATTTTATAAATTTGATTAATCAAGTTATTAATTATTAGTAATTTACCACATTAATAAAATTAAAATAATTTCAATTGAAATTTAAAAATTAAATAAAAAATATAATATTCTAATAAGTTCCAACATTGATTTCATTTTTTACCTTTCAAATTAATATGAAAATATTATTATTATTATTTTCAATTTAATATTATTACTGATCAAATTAATTTAAAATTAACATTAAAAATAAAAAAAATGTATTTATAATTATAAAAATACATAACATGATAAATTTATCTATTAAGTCAAACTTTTTATTTATTTATTTACAAATGAACTTTCTTTGTGTTTATTTAGAAATGGGGCCTTCAGGATAAACTAGGCCACTAATACCACAAGCTAATATTAGCGAAGAGGAGCACTAGCATATTTATGGCGAGGCTTATCGCTGAGTTGTTTACTCTTTACCCTCTAATTGTTAGCTTCAAACTTGGATTTTGCTGTTTCAACCAAAAGATTTGCAGAGTAAGAATATCCGCAAGTAATCTTATAAATTCAGAGACAAGTTAGGCGTCATTGAGCCAAAACTCATCATTGAATAAGCTCATATCACTTTCATCCTACTTCATTCATTTTTAATTTGTTATGTGGAAGAAAAAAAAAACTCATAAAAAGAGTAACTAAAGGAGAATAGAGTTTTCTAGTTTTAGGAATAGATAGTCTTTTTTAATAGGATTCTTCAATTAATTCTTTTACACGTACAGTAATGTAGATATACAGTTTTAGAATAACAAAGTGATAAAGATAAAGATAACAACATGATAACTTCCTATTTTAGATTACAAA
>CANXYC011549566.1:0-14403 GCA_948193065.1 Aleurites moluccanus | reverse complement strand
ATTTTATCATATGATAGAAAACTTAATTTAATATGAGTGTGAGAGAGCATACTCTCATCTTAAGAATAATTATAATATACAGCCAAATCATGTATTGGTAATTAAAGTCAATATGAATGATTTTTTTTTTTTTTTATTTTATAAAAAAATATTGACTCCAGTTGCTGGTTGGCGAAGAGTCTCTTTTATAATAATTAAAAAAAATGGGTCAATTTATAATTTCTACATGGACTTTAAAAAAAAAAAATCAATGTATTTTAGCTCAGACTTCTATGGGATAGAAATAAAAATTTTGGGAGTTTAAACAATTTTATTGCCCTGAATTTTTTTTAAAAAAATTGTTGTTTTCTTAAATAAATTAAGCTTAGTGTGTCATCTATTAACAAATATTGTGTTAACTGGAATAAAAAAATTAGAAGTCTGTACTTTTAAATTAATTTAATAAAAAATTAAAAAATAATTAATTTAAAAAAATAAAATAAAAAATAAAAATATAACACAGTTAATTAAAATGCAGAGCTTTAATTTTTTAAAATGCTTCACATTTAATTAAAATAATCTAAATATTAACTTAAAATATTATGCAAAACAATATTAATAAAATGAGAACAACTTTTTAACATTTCTAAATTAATATTAAAAAGTTTAAACAATAATCAATCACAAAATAAAAAAAAATAATATAGAAAAAAAATAATAACTTACTGATTATGCGGTTAAACGAAAAATACTTGGGGAGTTGAAAAATTAAAAAGTCTAAATCTAACCAAATATTATTATAAATAATTAATTTACAAATTGATAAAAAAATAACAACACTAACAAATTTAATATTATGTGTGTAAATTATTAATTTTAACTAAATTTTCTAAAATAAATAATTTAACAATAAAAATATAATATATAAAAAATATTTATTTTTAAAATTTAATTATTTAATTAAATAAATTTAATACTATCATGATTTTAATAAAAATACTATTAACTAGTTTTAAATATTAATTTAAAAAAAAAAATTACTTACAGATATTGTGCTAACTGGAATAAAAAAATTGGAAACCTGCACTTTTAAATTAATTTAATAAAAAATTAAAAAAATATTAATTTAAAAAAAATAAAATAAAAATATAGCGCAGTTCTTGAATGCGCTGTGTCAATAACGCAGGTCTTAAATGTGCTGCGTCAGATAAAGCAGGCATTGGATGCGCTGCATCAGACAGTACGAGCTTTGTATTAGACGGCGCGGACCCTGTGTCAGACAGCACAGGTACCAGATGCGATTGGTATAAATTAATAATAATAATAGATTTTGTTATAAAATTATATTTTTTTATTATTATTTTTACGAAAAAAGCTCTCTTTTTGCACAAAAAGATGAATCAATTAAGTTGTTGTACATTGTTTGGATTAACGTCAAAAATAAACATTGGAGTTTTACATTAGAATATTATATAGAAATCACTAATTTTAAAATTATGATTTATATAATTTAAATATTTTTAATTCTAATGACTCCTGAGACACTATATCAAGTAGAGATGCATCCATTCATTTTTAAATTAGTTTGAAGTATTGTTATCAAATTAAATTAATTTTTTTATATAAAATATTTTTAAATTAAATAAAATTATTATTATAATTAAAATATCGATTTATTTTAATTTGATCACTTTTAATTTATTAATTTTAAATTAAAGATATTTTTTTATAAATTATTATTATTTTATTATAAATTTAAAAAAAATAGATAAAATATTAGCGATAAAAATTCTCAAAAATAATTTAATATACAACACAAAATTTATCTATTTAATTAATTAATACTCCTAAGATTTATATTTTTTCTCAAAAATAATACTCTTTTTATTTTTATTTTGTCTTTAGTTAATTTTTCATAAATAATATTTTTAAAAATTTTATTAGTTTCAAATTAAAATTTTTTTTATAAATTGTTATTATTTTATTATAAATTTTAAAAAAAATAAAAAAATATCCGTAATAAAAAGTTTCAAAAATAATTTAATATATAACGCAGAATTTAATTGTAAATAAAATAAAATATGTGGTTATAAATAAAATAAAATAAAATATATTTAATTGTAATAATAGTAAAAAAGTAATATATATATATATATATATATTGGTTCAATTCAATTTGAAATCGAAAAAAAATATTTAAATCACAAACTAAATCGAACATTCAATTTGCTCTATTTTATAAACCGAAATCAAACTAATTAATTATGAAATTATTAATTTTGATTTGAATTGATCGATTTGGTTTGATCGGTTTACCTTTCATCTTAATATAAGGCAAAACACATATTTCAATCTTAATTTTAAGAGTTGACTACAATTATAATTACTTTTAAAATAAAAAATAAAAATTAATAAATTTAAATTTTAGATAAAATTAAAAAAATGTCAAATTTTAGATTTTTTTATTATTAACACTTAAATATTAGAGTATTTTTGTAGGTCATGCTTACTTCATTTGAATTATTTGTTTTTAAATAAACATCAAACTCCATTTTTAATTTTATTTTTCTGAATTTTCAACACCAAAATGGTAAATGGGTCAGCTTACAGTGTCGAAATGTCCCTTCCAACACCAAGGTATTGCAATTGAAGCCATTGACTAGTTCAATTTCTTCTTCAGATTGGTGCCCTCCTAATTTTTCAATTTCTTGCTGTTGCCACCAATTAATATTTGTTTTTCTTACTAGCAAAAATATTATTTTTTTTTTCAATTTTGCTATTTTCTTTGTTATGAAGTGAATTAAAAAAAATTAATTAAGTAATATTTGATAAAATGGCAATTTAAAAAAAATAAAATAAATTTAATTCATATATAATTATGAATTAATTAATAATTATTATATATGTAAAATGAAATCAACGTAATAATTAACTACTTAAATTATCATTAATTAATATATAATATATAATGAATTATGTTCATTTAAATTTTTTTCATTGGTATGCATGTTATTATTTCTTTTATAATTAAATTTATTTAATATATTTTTTTTATTTTGTAAGTAATTATCTTAAATAAAAAATAAAAGAGAAATTTAAAATTTCATGTTCATAGTAGGATTTACTTTTGTCCAACCATTGCCAATTCAAGTGTTTCACTTGTTCATCTTAGTCTTGTAAATTGAAAAGGTATTTTATTTATTGAAATAAAGTATCAGTCAAAGAAATCCGGCAGCCCTTGGTCCACCCATCAGTGTTGTCCTCATCCAATCACAGAAGCTTCTTACAAAACCCGACCCAAATGCCCGAATACCCATTTCTCGCCCGGTCAAAACTCGCCCACTGTACCAAGTGTCCAAGTTTCTTCCACGCGTTGATTATTACGTACTAATAAATAATTGCTCCTGTGGTTCTGTTACAATAAAAAAATATTTGAATTTGATTTCCAAAATATCACAATCATTATAAAATAAACCCCACAAGAAAATAAAAATTTATATTAAGTATTACTTATAATTCTATTGTGATAATTAATTAATAAAATAAAATAAACTTATTAAATTATGATAATAATCTTATAAAGAAAAAAAATTAATTTTTTTTTAAATTCATGAATAATAAATTTTTGATTCGTAATTCTTGAATGCTAGTCGAAATAAAAAATATTAAATTTAAATTTATATTAAAATTAAATCTATAAAAAATTATAATTATACTCAAAAAATTCAAAATAAATTATTTTATACTAATTTAAAGATTTTAGTTCCAACTATATTTATGTTATCGTAATTAAAATGAGAAATTAACCCATTATATATATACTATTTTTTTTGTTAACTCATTATCAAACTTAGTTTTATTATAAATTCACTGTTAATTTCTTATTGAGATTATTTCAAAATTACAATAAAATTGTTTATTTAAAAAATTATAATAAAAACGTTTTTGATAAAATTTAAAATTTTTAACATTGAATATTTATTTAATAATTAGATAATTAGATAAAAATTTTAATATTGAATATTTTCTTAATAATTAGATAATATTATGATAATTTTTCTATTAATTTTTTTTATCTGATCAAATATAAATCATCCAAATAATTTTTTTTTTTTAACATTGGGAGGAGAAATAAATTTTGAGTATATTATTCATAAAATATGTATTTATCATTAGACTATATCTTAATATGTATTATTCAAACTAACTTAGAAACTAAAAAATGAGAATTTTATTTAATGTGTAAGCTCAAAAAATAATTTTGTAAATCTAATTAATAAAAGTAATAAACAAATCTATTTGCCAAATAACCCAGTCATGTTGCTTAATATTTTACACTTGATTTGCCTAAATTTTACACAGCAAATACTGCTTCCCAGAATAAGACCTCTTTTGGCTTTGAGGGATATAAAAACAAGACTTCAGCTTAGGCGTTGATGTCTCTCTACAATTCAAAATCAAAGTAATCAATCCGCTTGCTAAGCTGGAAGCCAATAAACGTTACTCTATTTTCTTGCTCAATCTTTAAAATTTTGAGAGCTCAATATCAATCAGATTACATTTCTTGCTTTTTCTTTCTTTTCTCTGTCTTCTTCTTCTTCTTTCTGGAAATCTTCATGGAAAACTTGTTGGGTCTTCTCAGAATTCATGTTCACAGAGGAGTCAACCTTGCTATTAGAGATGTCATGAGTAGTGACCCTTATGTTGTTGTCAAGATGGGCAAGCAGGTATGAGACTATGATTTTATATATATATTTTTTCTTTCCCTCTTCTCATTCTGGTTTGAATCTTCTTTGATTTTCTTTCCTTGTTCTGATTCTTGTGAAATCTCTCTTGATTTTTTCTGGGTTTTTGCTTTTGATGGATAATAGATGGGTTTCAGTTGGTTAGTGTTTCTGTTCAAAGATTTTTTACTCTTTTGAGTAATTATTTTTGTTTAGTATTGTGCTGGTATTAATGGGTTTAATTAAGATATGAGAATTCATTATCTGCTACCATTTTTTTTTTCTTCTTTGTCTTTTAAATTGATTTTTGTGTTATTTTCTCTTCAAAATTTACTCCCAAGATTATTATTGTTAGCCATGGATAATGATCTTTTCAAACCTTTAAATTTGCTTGAGTTTCTAACCTCTATGGCTTAATAACAAATCTTTATCCGATTTGAAAATCTATCCACAGAAAAAACTTTCCCTTTTTATTCATATCTATAATTGTTTATAAATTCTGCCACAACAAAATACTAAAATTAATACAAAGCTGGATCCCATTTATTTTCTGTTTGGTTCTTCCAAAACATAAAATCCAGCTTAACCAAAAAATCAAACATTAATATGGAAATAAAAGTTGTTATAGAGAAAAATAAAATTGTTTAATTTTCAATGTTCTTTTTGAAGATGATGCTCCTAAAATTGGGTGCATCCGAGGATATTGAGTTTTTAATATAAATTTGAGAGAAACTAATCTTAAAAACTCTCAATTAAGATTGAAGAACTCATTTCTATATTAATCACTTAATATGTTTGTATTTAATCAATATGAGACTTTTTCCCATATTATACTCTTAACAGAGGAAATTATCTAATATAGTCAAAACCCCAACTAGTTGGTGATTATGTTTATTAATTTGAGTTGAATTTAACTTTTAATCTTGTTCATTTTAATTGATGTTTACAAAAATGTGTTTTTTAGCAGAAGCTCAAGACTCGTGTGGTGAAGCAAAATGTCAATCCTGAGTGGGATGAAGACTTGACTCTTTCTATTGATAATCCAAATCTTCCAGTCCAGATTGTGAGTATTACAGTTCTTGGAATTTGTCTACTGGAAAACAAGAATAATTTGGTTCCATGTTTAAAATGGGGAAAGAATATTTAGTTTATTTGATTGCTTGAATGAAAGTTTGAAATGGATTTTTAATCTTAGTTTTTTAAGAATCCATATCTTAATTTTGTTGTTGTTGCAAGCCATTTTGTGCAAATCTTGACTTTATCTCTATAAATTATAAGATTGTGTAGCTAAAAATGTTTCCAACAATTATAAGACATTTGGCCAAAGATTAGATGAGTTTGTTTATACATCATATAGTTGATTTGATCTTGTCACTGCTGTAGGTTATCAATGACAAAATCATTCAAAATAATAGATGAAGAACATGTACTTGGGTTGGTTTAAATGAATATTCAGGGCGAGAAATTCCCTTTTGGTGCTCTTTTATTTTACTGCAAGATGACTTTGCTAGGGGAATATGTAGACAAATTTTATTCTGTTATGGTTGTATGGGGGAATTTTATATATATACATATGTTTGTGAATATTTAGCTATGGCATTAGCTGTTGGCTGAATTCAGTGTGATGAAAATGCCTCTTTCTTTGAAAATACAGGTTGTTTATGACAAAGACACATTCAGCAGAGATGACAAAATGGGAGATGCAGAGTTCGATATCCGTCCCTTTCTGGAAGCTGTAAAATTGCATCTGGAAGCCCTCCCCAGCGGAACCATAATATCGAGAATTCAACCGAGCAGGCAAAATTGCCTAGCTGAAGAGAGCAAAATTATCTGGGTCAATGACAAGGTGATACAGAATATTTTTCTTCGACTGCGAAATGTCGAGTCTGGTGAAGTGGAACTCCAGTTGCAGTGGATTGATATTCCAGGCTCTAGGGGTTTGTAGATTTCACATTATCTATATGTTTGTCTTTCTCTGAATAGTGTACAGATAAATTGCAGGAGTGTCTCAAGTTATCCATAGATGGATTTCTGTTTTTTCTTTGTTTGTTTTGCCTAGCATGCAATAACTGGGTTTTAGTAATGGGAAAATGTTATTAGTATTTGCTTATTTGTACTGACAGTTATCTAATCCAATACTATATTTTTTAGCATAAAATTGGCTGGATTTGTAGCACCACTACTTAAATAAATACTATACAACTTTGCTATCTAGTTATATAGAGGCCTAGAAATTTAGGAATGGCAGGTTAGGGGCGGATTTTGCACTCCCCGCCCTTCTACCTAAAGCATTTACCTCGGCCCTGCCCATATTCTCGGCAGAATTAAAAAATAAAAATATAACTCTCCATCTCCGTTCCATGGAGATCTTTATTCATCATACGGTCTCCCTCTGGCCCTATTTATATTTTTTTATGTAATAATTTTTATTATTTTTTTCTTTTTTTCTTTCTTATTAGGACATTCATAATTATTATTTATACTGTTAAGATGTAATAATTCGTATCATTTTATCATTTTATTATATATTTTTTATTATATTCTTTTATACTGTTAATATGTAATAACTCATGCCATTTTATTATTTAATTATATTATTTTTTATTATATTTTTTCTATAATAAATTATACTTTAAAAAATATAGTACTATGATTTTATTACAAACTAAATATTTTTATTTTCTAAAAAATATATTATTATTTTCTAAATATAATTTATTAATTTTTGGGGAAAAATTTTATTGCAAAATTTTTTTTAGAAAATAATAAATTTTTTATTTTAAAAAATAACATATTTTATATTTTAAAAAAATAATTTTTAGATATTTTAGTTTATAATTAATTAATTGAAAATTGAAAAGAAAAAGTTGTCAGGGTTATTTGTTCATATTATTTAACAAAAAAAAAAATTGAAAATCAAAAGAAAAATTGTCACGTTTTTACTGATGTGGGGCCCATAAAAATCACAAACTTTTGAGCGTCTAATAAATATTAATTTGTTAGTGAGAGAAAAATAATCATTACATTCTCACCCTCGATAAGAATTATTATATATTCTCTACGACACTCAAGATGCTCTTAACTTTATAAAAAGAACATTTATTACAAAATAATATATATATATATATATTGAACCAAATGAACCAAATAATTACGATATATTTAGTTTAATTTTATTAAAAAATTTATTTTATTTATAAATAAATTTTAATAAAATTTATTTATAAATAAATTATTATATTTAATATATTAAATAATAAATATAAAATTTTAAATGAAATAAATATTATATTTAATATAATTTTAAAATTTTATTTTAATATTTCACTTACTTAAAAATATCTTATTTATTTACTTATTTTTTTTCAAAAAATTTATATTATATTAATGAAAATATAATTACTTATAACTCAATTTAATATTTATCAATAATATCCTTTTATATATTATTTTTTTTAAAAATAAAATATAATTTTGACTATAAATAATTAAATTTACTAAAAAATTTATACTTTTAAAAGAATTTAAAAAAAATTATTTCATTACTTTCAATCTTTCCCATTTCAAAATTTTTTATTATAATATTTAAGAAAAAAATTATTAATATTTTTTTCAATAAATTATATTATATTTTATAAACTCACCATCAAATCACATATTATTTTAATAATTTACAATACATATTACAAACTAAATATTTTTATTTTCTAAAAAATATATTACTGTTATATAATTTCTACGGCACTCAAGATGCTCTTAACTTTATAAAAGAATATTTATTACGAAATAATACTCTTTCTTATTTTTTTTTATTTTTTATTTAAAATTTTGCATATATATTATGACACTTATTAATTAGATTCAAAATAACTTATTTAACATTATATCTTTAACTTTATTTTGAATTAAGTTATTACATTCTAATTAAATATTATAAGGATAAAATAAAAAAAAATGAATAAATATTGTTTTGAAAATTTAAAACGATAATTAAAAATATAAATGAATAAATTTTTAAAATGACAGATAAAAAAAACAGATGAAGTATATATATATATATATATATATATATATATATATATATATATATATATGTTCAACCAAATGAACTAAATAATTACACTATATTTAATTTATTTTATTAAAAAATTTATTTTATTTATAAATAAAATTTATTTGTAAATAAATTATTATATTTAGTATATTAAATAATAAATATATAATTCATTTCATTTGAAATGAATATTATATTTAGTATAATTTCAAAATTTATTTTAATATTTCATTTAGTTAAAAATATCCCTATAAGTATATTATTTATTTACTTATTTTATTTTCAAAAATTTTATATTATATTAATGAAAATATAATTACTTATAACACAATTTAATATTTATCAATAATACCCCTTTATATATGTTATTTTTTTCAAAAACAAAATATAATCTTGACCATAAACAATTAAATTTATTAAGAAGTTTGTACTTTTAAAAAATTTAAAGAAAAATCAATTAGTTACTTTCAGTCTTCTCCATTTCAAAAGTTTTGATTATAATATTTAGGAAGAAAATTATTAATATTTTTTTTATTAATAAATTATATAATATTTTATTGATATAAGGGTGTTTTTTAAAAAAAATAAAAATTATATATTTAAATGAATAAAATAAATTTAAAAGGTCTAATTGCACAATTCATTATAATATAAGAGCATCTAAATGTAAACTACTATATACATATATTTTACTTATATTTATGGACTTGCATTTATTATTATTTAAAAAAAATTAATTACTTAAAGAATTTCTTATGATTTCGCATAAAACTCTAATTCGATTAAAATCGACCTTAGTTCTTAGTAAATTATAATTTTAAAAAATTAAAAAATATAATTTTTTTAAATTATAAAATTAAATTATAAATATTATAAATACAATTTATTAAAAATTATTCAACCATAATTTTAAATCAATACTTATAAATTATAAATTATAAGGTTTAGAGTTAGAATTTTAAGCTGTAGTTAAATTAAAAGTATAAAAGTAATTGAAATATAATTAAATAATTAATTTTTTATTTTAAATATTTTAAATGTAATTTATTAAAAATTATGAGATTCAAATTGAAATTTAAAGTTATAGTTAAATTAAAAAATAAAAGTAATTGAAATAATCAGATAATTAATTTTTCTGAGTCTATATTAAATGAACTTAATTTTCACAGTGATTAGAATGGATAAATTATAAAATTTAAAATTTAACATCATCTACTACGACTAATTAAATACGACTGAAAAAAAAATATCATTTTAAAATATTTATAATTTATATATTATGATATACGAATTAAAAATTATTAAATTATTATAATTTTAAAATAAAATATAAAATATTTTTATTTTAATATGAAAAATGAATAAAAAATAAAATAATTAAGTAAATATTTAATAAAAAATTAAAAATTAAAAATGTTATTAAAAATAAAAAAATACATATATTTAAAAAAAAATAAGGAGGAAATCATTTTGAAAAAGAGTTTGAAATAATCAATTAATAAAAAGAAAGTAAAATATTAAAGTTAATAAGGGTATTTTAATCATCTAAAATTTATTAGTTTAAAATTATAAAATTTATTTAAAAATCCTAACTATTTTTATAGAATTTAATTTAATTATTTATAATTCCATATATTTAATTATTTAAAATTTTAAATAAAATTTAAATTTAAAATAAATATAAAATTATGAATTTACAAATAAATTTCATAAAATTTTATAGAATTTATTTATATCAAATAAGAGGTTAAATTCAAACTTTCAAAACATTTTACAAAATTTAACTAAATGGTATATAAATAATAACTATAAAATACATAAATTAATTCGTTGGTCATCAAATACATACAATAAATTAATTCATTGGTCATCAAATACATATAATACATTACATTATCTATATCAAATTATTAAAAAATAATATAAAAGTGGTTCTAACAAAAATAAAAAATAA
Source organism: Aleurites moluccanus (assembly GCA_948193065.1). Classification (NCBI taxonomy): domain Eukaryota; kingdom Viridiplantae; phylum Streptophyta; class Magnoliopsida; order Malpighiales; family Euphorbiaceae; genus Aleurites; species Aleurites moluccanus. The sequence continues at coordinate 3,692 of CANXYC011549566.1, read as the reverse complement.
AAAATACAAAATTCCAAACTAAAAGAATTACATAAAAGTAGACATAACTAATACGTCACATTACAATTGTTCAATAGTTTATGTAGATTAATATGTAATTGCTAAAATTATTATTATTGTTAGTTGTTGATATATTTAATAATTATTAAAAATAAATATTAATTTTTTTATTTAAATATTATTTTTAAAAAATAATTTAATCTTTTTATTTAAATAAATATAATTTTTTTTTAAAAAAAATATTAAATAAAATTTTTTATAAATAATATCTATTTAATTACTTCATAATTATCTAACAGCTAACAACTATTAATAATTAAATGAGTATAATGCAGTCGATAGAAACCAAAAAATTATACAATTACATGTAAAATTACCATTTCTATATTCTTGTATTTAAGAATTTTCCCTTAATTCATCTCCTTGTAACCGAAGAAAGCTCAATTAATCTCCTCTTATCATTTAGACTCTACTAGAGAATAAAAAAAAATAATAATAATTAAAGAGAAACTACATTCTTATTAGGATATATTAATTTTATGATAATATTTTTATTAAAAATAAGATGACAAAAAATTAAAATAATAAATAAATTAAAATAAATTAATTTTTTTATTAATTATAATATTTATTATGTGATGAAAGGTTGTGAGGCACAAGTTGCAAGGTTTGACATATCACATTGTCAGAAAGGGTGTGGGTTGGGTATTAAACTATCAATGTATTTAAGATACAACAAACATTTGGTAGTCCTCATTAATTTCTGTCTCCCAACTTTAGTCTGATATTGACAATTTTTTTTTGTAAGGAATGTTATATACAATCATTATTAATAAATTACTTTCACAAAAAATAGTGAAAAATTTCAGTGTTACAAGAAAGTTTTTTTTTTTATATTTATACTTTTTTCATTTCAATATTATTTACATGAAAGAGGTGTAAAGTTTATTTTAATATTATAATAATATTTTTATTAAAAAATATAAAATATAATAAGATTAAGAAAATAGAGTAATAAATAAATTAAATTTTTTTTTAATATAAATATATTTTATAATTAAAATATTTATTATGTTACGAATGAAATATATATTCATCTTTTCTCTTTAATTCTCCATTCTCTAAGTATTATTTATTAGTTAATAAATAGTCAAATATTTATCTTTTCTCTTTAATTCTCCATTCTCTAGGCATTATTTGTTAGTTGATAAATAGCCAACAAAAAATAAACCAGCATTTTTGTAGCCTTTTGTCTCTCCTGACATCAATTAATTGTGAAAACAAAGTCTTTTTAACTTCGAGGGTATCAGGATCTTGTTATGTTGTCCACTACAAATTCATTGTCAATTTTGTTTTCTTCTTTTTTCTTAATGTGGGTGACGAAGCAACATTCATGAATTAGACTGTCAGATATAAATATATATTATTAATTTCATTTTTGTTTTCTCTTTGGAAAATATAGGGAAGCTCAGTCGATTTTATAAAAATGGAATGGCACGAGAACACGTACGTTAATTACAACTTTGGAGGTTTTAATGGCTGAATAGAGCTTGAAAACAAATTTTAAAACCATAACCACTATGGTTATGTTTGGGTCCAGATGTTTTTTTTTAAAAGCTAGTATTAGTTATTCAAAGTTGAGTATATTACTCAATTTATACATACAATTATTATTAAATTATATTTTAATATATAGGCGAAAACTTTTAAAATTTATAAAATTTATTAAATTATGTAATATTAAACTTTAACCGACCTTACTGATTCACTTGTTTAAATGAGAATCAAATAAAAAATTAATTCGATCTAATGATCTGATTATTCTTTTATAAAGATTAAGAATTTTTTTTTTTATATAAATTATGGATGTTGAACTCATATGACCTTTAGATAAAAAATAACTTTAAATTATCAATAATTTGATATAATATTTTATGTTAGTTATTCTCTTCACAATTTAATTTTATAACCATAAAAAATAAAAAATAACAATACTATCATAAAAAATAAAAAATTAATAATACTATCCACTTAATAAATACATATTATTATTTAATTATTTTTAATTTAATTTCAGTTTGAATCTCTTAATTGATAATTCTCTCTCCACTAAAAATATATGTTTCATAAATATATAATTTTTTTTACTAAAGAAAAGATTGCAAAAAAATTTTATTTCTTAATTATCGTAAGAAAAAATTTAATAAATATAAAGTCAATAGCTGACACATAAAACTGCACCTGATTTTTCACGTTGCAGCAATTTATATATTATGTATATAAAAAATAAAATCAAAATATAAAAATAAAATTTAAAAAAATTTATTTTATATATAAGCAATAAAAAATGAAAATTTTATTATATTTTTTCCATAAGAAAAATATTAACTAGACACATAAAATATCGAAAAACTCATTCTCAGTCTCTTTGTTTTTGTTTATTTATCCTCTCAAATTCTATTTTTCCACATTAAATCCTTAAATTTTTATCTTTTTCACATTGAAGACTTTTTTAATGGTAAAAGTAAAATTGACAAGAAATTTGAAAACACTGGCTTAAAAAAAAATAAAAAATTATATTAATTGTTCATTATAAAATTATTAAAGTTATAAAAAAAAAAAAGAAAAATTCATTTCTGCATCCTAAAATTTTCAAGTCCCACATGTTAAACAATATGATTTTTAAAAAGTTATGTAACATTTTAATAACTTATACATTATTGTACATAATTTCTCATTAATTTTATTTTTATTATACAAAAAATTCTCTAATATGAAAAAAGATAAAAATACAAAAACTGAGTATTAATAAATAAAATTTTATGAACTCAATAAACAAATAGCTCCATAATGCGTTTTTCCTAAATTAATAGCTAACTAGCTATAATTAGAACAGAGTAAGAGGATAATATTATTTTATATATGAATGTTTATTATTGGTAATTTGAATTTTAGAAAGAATTTTATATTAAATTTAATTTAAATTTTGTAAGTTTCAAGTAGAAAATTAAGTTGTATTTTTTTTGTTAATTTATCTAAAAAAATTTAAATTTAAATTTATTTCAAATTAAAAGAATTATATTTTGAATTGAGTTAGAATATATTATTTTTTAGACCTAATCACATCAATTCTTAATAATTTGAATCAATTCGAATTTTATGTAATTTCAAACTAATTATGAGTCAGAGTAAAACAAATTAATTTGAATAATTTATATCTCATATTACAATTTGGCTGCCTCTAAATAGTATTTATTGCTTAAGTGAGAATGAGATAACTTAGGTTATAATTGAATTAGTGCTAGAGGTTTGAATTTATTGAATATAAGTATTGATAATAAAAATGGAGGATTTGGATGATATGTAATCTAAGTGAGAAAGCAAATAACATGAATATAATTGTTTTTTTTAATGGGTTTAGCGTTTTTCTATTAATTTCGTAAGAATTTTTAATGAGACAGCATACGTAATTTTGATGGCTTGCGCGCTTAATTGATAAAAAAAACTCAATTTTAAGACTTTTTCTAAAAACTTTTACTTCTCACCATTAATGTCACATCCCAATTTTAGGAAATGTGACGGTTCTAGGGTATGGGGAAGGCATAAGGCCACCTAAACCCGTAGAACCCTATTCTGTATTTCTACAAAAAATTCGCCATAACTTCCCTACTTCTACAATCTATCCCAGGATT